>PVIJ01013112.1:0-46548 GCA_004024925.1 Scalopus aquaticus | reverse complement strand
TTCACAATAGCAAAGGTATGGAAGCAACCCAGATGTCCAAAAATAGATGATTGGATCCAGAAGATGTGGTACATATACACAATGGAATACTATTCAGCATGGAAAGAAGATAAACACATGCAATTTGCAGCGACATGGATGGAATTAGAGGGGTTCATACTCAGTGAAATAAGCCAGAAAGAAAGAGAAAAATATCGAATGGTTTCACTTATAACAGGACTATAGGGAGGCCGGGTGGGAGAGAGACAATCAGTGTGGGGGAGGGGAGGAGGGAGCCGGAGGGAGGGAAGAGACAGGGCACAAATTGGAATAGAAAAGAACACAAGGGACCATGGAGATGGATCACGGGTGAATTGGTGGTGGGCTACCCAAGGGGAATGCAAAATGTAAAAGACATAAATAACAATAAAAATATATATTATATTAAAAAAAAGATGTATTTATTTATGCATATAAGAACTGTGGCATAGGCCAGAGGTGTGTGTGTGAGGGTGAGAGTATTCACCAGAGATAGTGGGGAGCAGAACAAGCAGATCTACTGAAATACACTTCTGAGGGAGCATCAGGTGAGACAGGAGAGATCTGCTGTGCCATATGTGTCAGGTTGCTGGCAGGGGATCGAACTCATGTAGCAGTGGCTGAGTGATAGCTTAATAGTACCGTGTCTTTTACCCCTGAACTCCCAGGATAAGCTTATTTTAAGCAAAATGTAAAGCCCCTCAAAGGTTTACTATGTCTTAGGAATTTGTGTGATCTCCAAGAAATGTACTCTGACTTTTGTTTTGAGAACTTTGCCCTTGTCTTCAGTATGAAATGTTATGAACAGGGCAGTAGTCAGCCTTTGATAGATCAGGCAAGAGTTATGATTAGCTCAACAGAAATAATTCCCTTTTGGAGGTTATGATTGCTTTTAAAGTTTATAGATACATAAATATGATTTATACATACATCATTAAAGCAAATGACAAAAAGTGTATGTAATGTGGCTACTAGAGACTGGACATTATAGGTGTTTTGCGCTTATTTTATACTCAAAATTCAGCCATCCTAGAATGTTACACATTACATCCTAGAATGTTACACAATGTCTTAAAACAAAGCAAAACTTCGTATGAAAGAATGGAGAGTAAAAATAGTCAGGACTTTTCCCAGGGCTATAGATAGGAATAAGGGAAGCAGGAGCTGGATCTAAGGCTGTGTTCTTCCAACGCCCACCCTCTTGCCCTCCAGCACTCAGTGACAAAGAGCAGGAAATACTCAAAGAAATGTCTTAATTATCTTACCACTATGGGTTCCTCTCCTTTTAGGAAGGAGGGTTGAAAAGGAGAATAAAATAGTGTGACAGAAAGGTAAATGTGTGGACATAGGCTTCTGGAGAGGTGAAGATAATCTCTGCAACACCTCTTTAAGAGCCATCGCCACTGGCAGAGAGCTGGCCTGGCAGGCACCACTGTATAGAGTTAACAAGAAAATATGAGTATTCGGGCCTCCCTAGTGGTGCAGTGGTTAAGCTTTGCACTGTGGAGCTGTCAGCAGCAGCAACGCTAGTTCGATGCCCTGCCGGGGAGATTACCACATGGCACGGCAGACCTCTCCTGCCTCACCAGCTGCTCCCCTTGTAATCGGGTTGAGCCCAAAGTCTGGTAAAGGTGGTGCCCTCTGGAGGAGGTTTACTGATGAGAATGAATAGCCCCAGGGAAAATGCTAAATTTGCAGTTTCCAGTGGAGTTTCTGATAAGAAATAAAAAAGAATGAAGGAGAAGGGGAATCCAGTCGCTAGGATGTAGGAATGAAAGAGGCAGTTGCCATGATGTAGAAATGGAAGAGGCAGTCACCATGCTGAAGGAATAGAGGAAGCAGTTGCCATGATGTAGAAATGAAAGAGGCAGAAAATGTAGCCGCCAAAATTGAGAGTTTGGAAATCAGACACCAGAAGCTTTGAACCGCCTGGATATGGATTAAGCATTTTTGAAATTTTCAGTGACTTTGGGGCCAGCGACTTTGGAGGCTTTGTAAGTAGCCGAGTGACGGAAACTGCTCCCAGTTTTGTCTTTACTACAGCTGAAGGAAGAAAGCAGATGCCCGAAGTGGGTGCCTCCCTAAAATGCGCGAGTACAGTCTGTTGGGCCCTCTGGCCGCTCTAGTTGCTGTTTGCAGTGTTGTTAGCCTGGTACTGTGCTGGGGCACCACAGCAGCTCCGGGAGCATCTCTAGTTGTGTTTTGTGTCATCCTTGTGGGTTGGAACCTGGCCTACAGTTTGATTGTTGCGCGTCTGCAGAAGCAGGAAAACACCATTGTGGAAACATGGCCTATTGTTTGGAAGAGGAGCTCCACATCAGCAGTGGTGGGAAGATACCACCTTTGTTACTTTTCTGGAACTTAAAGGACTGGACATTGCTTTAAGTAAGGTAAACGGCCACCTGTTGACTTTAGTAATTCTTTGCTTTTTCCTGTTTGTTAAATAAATGCCATTGTTATTGTTACCTAAGTCTGAGCAGTCTTGCAATTGTGTGCGCAGGTGCAAAACCAAGATAGTGGCTGATAAACAATTTGGGTACTACCTTTGGCAACTTTGAAGCTCCATTTTCCCGATATTACCCTCAGCAGTGTATTTCCATCCATCTGCCTGTTCTGCTCCCCACTCTGTCTCTGGTGAACCCTCTTACCGCCCCATGCCTCTGGCCTATATCCCAGCTTGTATGCATAAATAAATAAATCTTTAAAAAGAAAACATGAGTATGCGATGATTAGTTGGGAGGGAACTGAGTGGTATAGACGAAACTACTTGCTTTACCTGCGTCTCAATATTGATTCTAAGGGTCACAAAATTGAATCAATAGTTCTCATTAAAGAGACAAAGACAACACTCAGGGTGTGTCTCAGCAGTGATTGAAAATAAAATCTCCTAGAGTTTAATCAAGGGTCAGAAAGGGCATGTTAACCATCTCATTTTATATCTTGATAACATAAGTAAATAAAAATTAAATAATCTCCTTTCAAGGATGATTTAATTTCAGAACTGTGCAGAGGGCCAAGGAGTAGAAAATCACATAACAAGGAAATTACATGTTTTCTCACTTTAAAACGACCCTCCCAGTTCCTTCCAATACTTTTTCTCTGTTTTTTTCTAAACAATTTCCCATTGTTCCTTTGCTACTAGGAGGTGTAATTTGTCATGTGAGAGATTCTGTCGTTTCTCATTCTCATCTGGTATCATTTTGGCCTTGTGCGGGAAGCGGTCACAATGTCCCATTTCGGCAAGGCAGTTAAATTGTGGCCGAATCTGCTAGTGCAGGGTCATTTCTTTTGATGGCTGGCAGATTGGATTAAACCAAAAGCAAGAAGTACTTTAGTTACCCTTAATTAGGGCGTGCAGTACATATGTTCTGTTCCAGATGAGACAACCTGATGAAAAAGCAGCAGGAAGTCATTAGAAAACAAGTAAATAAGGCACTGTTAAAAATGGGGGAAAAGTGGCAAAACACTTGGAAACAGATTACATTTGTTTCCAAGTTGGAAAGAAAGAGGCAAACTCATTCTGAAGACTCTGTGGGTCTTATCTGCAATAGATTCTAGCAGCTACTTTACACTTACTAATTTTGTTACAGGCGAAAAAAATGTTGGGGTATAATTAGTGTTTCTAGTTCAAATGTAGCAAATCATGACAGCATTAATTTGCAAATTTGGATGTCCTATAAAATAATTATAGCTAACTTGTATTAAGTACTTAATATGAACCAAAAGGTAATTCAGAGTTAGGACTTTATAATATTTTACACGCAAATATACACTACAAAAGATCATTGGTATAACATTATGGGACAGAAAACTGACACAGGTAGAGGAGTGTCTTGCCCAAAGGCACCCAGCTAACTGGTGCCAAAGCCCAGGAGTAAGTGTAGGTCTTATACAAGTGTGTTTGGTTCCTCATGACTGTGCAGCTGTTACAGGGACTATTGCAGTACTCAATCTGTAATGTCACCACTATTTACAGATAATTCAGCTCTTCAGTTTCTCACTTTTAATTATTACTTTCCTATAATAATTTATGATAGGCACTAGCACAAGGTATTTAGCAAGTATGTCACATGTAACTGTTGTTCAACATAAGTAAGTGAACAAGTGCCCTTTCAGGAGTTTTAATGTATACCATACATTAAACCATTAGTACCAAGCAGCCCTCCCCCCCCCAAAAAAAAAAGGTGTCTCACTAAACCAGTGAAGTTTGGGATTAGGGAAATAACGTCGAGTGGTATTGGAGTAGTGATCCTTGATGTCACAGCGCCACACCCACACTCTATGGCTTCTACTCCTGGACTTGACCAACAGAAACTCTCAGGGTCATTCTCAAAAACAGAGAAACCATCAGTTTGCTCAGAAGTTATTAAAATAATGCACAAACACAGATTATACATAGTGCCATTTATAGCCCCTTGCCTATTTTTTTGTTTATATTGGATTGACAGAACAACCTCAAGATCCATGTGGCTGCTTAACTTTTCAAGTCCCAATAAATTATTTGGTTATGTGACATAATGGGAGATAACACTGTGATATGTTTTCTTTCCAATTTTTCTTGTAATAACTCTGGATGACAGTGTGAGTGGGTGATTTTTTTCACGTGATATATTTGAGAGTTTTATATGCCAGACTATTCATTAAAGTAAGCTTACTATTCTAATAGCTTCCCTTTAAAATTATGTATTGCAGCCATTTTCTTTCAAGGAGAATACCTTTCCTTAAGTATAACTAAATTAAAAAAAATATTCAGTACGAAAAGGTTTACTTATTTGTGTTATATTTGTGGAATAGGGAACATTTACTCTATATGCATGACTATCTTGTGTATAAAATTGACATGCTGGCATACTTTGAATATTCAACTTTATAGATTAGTAAATCAAATTATAACCCGTTCATGATGAGCACTATAAATTACATGGTAACTTAATAACTCATTGTGACTCACTCAGGCTGTGTGAAGATCCAGCACTAAGCCACACATTATTATTCAAAATTAGAGTAATTATCTGCAGAGAATGGCATAGCTTTGCCCCAAATCCTAGGGCTGGGCACTGTGATTCACCTGTTTGGGCTGCCAAATGCATATAGCATTCCTATCTTCCAAGAATTCTACAAACATCATTAGGTATCCTAAATTATAAAGCACAAGGCATAGGAAATAAATATATATATATATGATCTTTCTCAATAGCAGGTGGACTTACATATAACAATTTATTTTACCAGAGAAAGTATATCTCAACATGCCAGCAGACCACAGGACCCTAGAAATTTCAGGTTTCTATTTTTTTTTTAATAAATCTGCACATGTATCTTATGATGAGTCTACAGTAACAATTACATCTGTGTTACTAATTTCAGTCAGTTTGATAACATCAATGAACTGGTGTTCTGTGGAATGAAGAGATGATCAAGTACTTAAAAAGTAGATTATGGAGATGTCCCTGGTGATGCAGGGGATAAAGTCTCAGTGCTATCAAGCTATAACCAGACACTGAGGCATGACTTTGATCCCCGGCCAGGGAGCTGACCCACATGGCACAGCGGACCTCTCCTATCTTGCCCGCTGCTCCTATCAGCAGTGTATTTCAGCAGTTCTGCCTGTTCTTCCCACTGTCTCTGGTGAGTCCTCTCACCCTCCTCCCCCAACACACACCTCTGGCCTAGACCCCAGTTTTTGTATGCACAAATAAATAAAAATAGATCATTAAAAAAATAAGAACTAGATTATGAACTAGCAGTGGCAAATTCACACAATCACAGATGTAACACTGAAAACACATTGGTGGTCCTTCCAACTAAAAGCAGAAAGCTTCTGATGATCTTTGCTAACAACTGTAGAAAGGCAGGTATGTTGAGGGGTGTGAATATGAACATCAATATTTGCTACCCAGTGACAGAGGATGCACTGAATTCCTCTAATAATAAAACCACACCTAAAGAGTAACTTGCAGTTATAGGTCACTACATTTTTTTAAAAGATTTATTTTTTTTTTATACATACAAGTTGGGGTACAGGCCAGAGGCATGGGGCGGCGAGAGGGTTCACCAGAGACAGAGCGGGTAGCAGAACAGGCAGATCAGAAACACACTGCTGAGGGGAGCAGCGGGCGAGGCAGGAGAGGTCTGCCGTGCCATGTGGGATTCTCCCCGGCCGGGCATCGAACTCACGTTGCCGCCGCCAACAGCTCATTTTAATATTATGATAAACCATTATAGCTCTCTAAGGTCATCTATATTCTTCACATATCAGAAAGGTCAGTTGAAAGGAGACAAGTGAAGAATCAGCACTTCTATATTTCTTAAAGGATACACAGTGACTCACTACTCTATTAAAAAATGAGACATTGCTTTTGATTAATATTTTAGTAGACAGAGGCAGTTATAGAAATTTCCTCTTGGATCTCACTACTAAAAAATACCTCTTTCCACCAATCAGATAGCCAATGTGAAACTTGGTAGTAATTGAGTATGTCTACTACAATTACATATTCAAGATTTGTGGGAAATCTGTGCTATGGGTTTAGGGGTGTCTTGGCCAATCTGTGGTAGTACTAACCCAAATTCACTGACATTTTCTCTCTATTCTGACTGTGGGACCACAAATGAGCTTTGTAAGAATTACTATCAGTGCTGAGGCAGTATTTGGAAATTATTCAAGTCTGATTATTTTGCCTTTCCATTAGAGTGCCCTAAAGAATGATAGCAACTTCCTTCAGGGAAAATGTTGGAGGAAGTCTTACACTACACATTTTTTCTCTGTTATATAGCAGAGTCTATCTTCAAGGAGACTGCCTGCCTTTCATTTAAGGAAAACTGGGAGCTGGCTCATGTAGGAGCATTAATGCACTTGACTATTGTAAACTCAGACCTAGAGATCTTCTGCTTATGCAGAAAAGGAAATCCTTAAGAAGACCACAAATTAAATCTGTTTTCTGAGGCTCAGTTTACTATAACTGCTTCAGTTAGGCTAATCATTTTGGCAACCATGCTGACCTTGACCTTGGCAGCAAAGTACTTAAACTTGGCCCTTGTCATCACAGGACCCCTTGCTTAAATTCAGGAGTTTGAGTTGATGACAACCATTTCGCCTGTCATTTCTGGTTTACAGAGAATAACATCTTAGAGCTGTTCAAATATGATAGAACTCCTCTTACAAATTCATAGTTCACAGTCAGGCTATGGGACTGTCCTTTGGACTCATTCATAAAATATATTTAGGGAGTGAGTGAGAAGGTCTTATATGATAAGCACATTGTAGTATTTCAGTTTCCATGGGTACCTTCCTCTATACACCAAACAAGTACCTGCATTTCAACTTTATTTAGGGTTGGTGACTTTTGGTCTAAATTTTATTTAACCATTAAAGTATCTATTCGAGTAACTCCCAGACACTCGACCTAATAACTGAATCCAAATATCAGCTTAATGTACCCATGATAAAATGATCCAATTCAAATTAATTTGACCTCATCTAATTTTGCATACCTTCCACACTGTCCCACTTCCAAAGGATCATATTTCATATGTGCTGCCCATACTCCATCTACACATATTGTCAAAATCATACTTTATGGTGTTTTTCATACCTTCTTAGGGTTCAAACTTTGTACCTTCCATGTGTAGCCTGTGTCTGGTTTTAGGTTAAGAAGAGGTAAGGGGTGGTAATGGTGTGCCCTGAAAAGCATCAACTGTCACTTGCAAGATATGTACCCAAGGGAAGTCATTACAGTTTCTTCAAACAAGGATTGCCTGACCTTCGTCAAAAGAAGAGCAGATTCTACTGACCTAGGAGGTTTAACAGTAGTTAATGTTCACTATTCCCAGATTTATGAGACTCTGCCCATGTCTGTAACCCAATTTTCCATGTTATATTCCTTCTCAATCAGTGTCCTAACTTGAACATAAGAATTCTGAAAAGATAGAAATTTAAATTGTATTGTAATTCATCTACCTAGAAGATTAGATTTTGTTTAGTTTCCAAATACTTTGGTTCTTCATCTTAAAAGATACAAAGGTTTAATTTATGGACATTGCAAATGTTTATATTTACTATTTTTATTTTTGCATATGAACTGGGGTGCAGACCAAAGGTGTGGAGTGGTGTGAGGGTTCACCAGAGACAGAGTGGGGAGCAGAACAGGCAGATCTACTGATGTACACTGCTGAGGGTAGCAGTGGGCAAGGCAGGAGAGGTCGCTGTGCCATGTAGGAATCTCCCCCAGGCATCAAACTCACACTGCAGCTGCAGACAGCTCCATAGAACTGTGCTTAACCCATTGTGCCACCAGGGAGGCCCCAGTTTTTATATTATATAAACTTTCAGCCAGGAATTTCAAACCCTGAGGTTATTGTTTCCCTCCCAAGTTCTCCAAGCACTAAGAAGTAATCAATCCATCCAATTACATATTTCTACTAAAATGTTCTATGGTCACCAATGTTGGAGGACACAAAGACTTGCTCTCTCTATGCAATTTAGTGCAGGGATCTATATGTGAGATTTTTAAATAACTCTTGCCAGATCAGGGAACAAATCCAGCGAAGCTAGAACTAATTCAGAGAGCTTATCATTAAAGTTCTTTAAGTATGTTCCCTGGGAATCAATGTCAACATCAAATTCTGTATCAGTCAAGTAAAGTCAGAAGAGCAGATCTACCGGAATGAATTTGAAGATATGTGTGGAAGCTGGGTGTGAGTTTGTACATTTTAGTGTATGTACTCACACCTCTATTTATGCATACATATGAATATTCATTTATCTAGGTACTTATACATAGATATCAATATATGCATAAATGTGTAAAATTTACATACATAAATATACATATACAACATTAAATATATAGATATATACACATGAATATAAAGACTTATTACAGGGATTGGCACTAGGATCCATGGGACATGGTCACACATGTATGTAAAGCTCCTGTTTTATGTTTGGTGTTGAGACATGAAGTTGATAGGGCAGACAGCTGATAAAAGAATCTGCACATGAAGTGGTGGAAATAAGAAGAGCTGGAATCATGGAATCTTTAAGGTTGAGATTCTAAGGTAATGATAAGATCTGAAAACCTATAACTACAAACATCCCTGATTCTTCTGATTCCAAGCCAGGCCTGGAATCCATTGCCACAGAGGGTTGACCTCCTTTAAAATGGGTGCCATACATAACGCTGGACATTTCTACATGTTCAGTCCTTAGTATTTTGTCTGGGTACATTGGTACTCTAAAACATGGACAAGAAATTACATTCATATATATGCAGTTTAATCATTTTTGATGTCCAGGATTTTTTATATGTCAAATCATTAACTGCCCTTAGTGATTTTCCTGTGTAAAGACTTGGCTATGTTCGGGTGTCACTTTTAAAATTTTAATTGTGTTAACATTTCACTATAGTCAATGACTTTAAAAATTGTTTAGCTTTTTATGATTGAGATATAATTAACATATAACATTGTTTATGTTTAAGATGTACAATGTATAAATTTGATACATTTATATATTATAATATATTATGGTAGTGTTTATATATTTCTATCATATAAATACCTCTTCTTGTAGTGAAAATTGAGACCTTGTCATAGCAATTTATAATAAAGTATCATTGGTTATAATCACTGTGACATACATTAGATTTCCAGAACTTCTTTACTATTTATGAATGTGTCCATGGCTTTAACTAACCTTTCAAAAGTAAATATATACCCAGCAAACCCTACAAAAACACAGAACTGTCCCAATGATTTTCTTTTCTTTTTTTTTAAGATTTATTTTATTGTATTATTATTATTTTTTTAGATTTATTTATTTATACATACAAGCTGGGGTACAGACCAGAGGCGTGGGGTGGCGAGAGGGTTCACCAGAGACAGAGCAGAGAGCAGAACAGGCAGATCAGAAATACACTGCTGAGGGGAGCAGCGGGCGAGGCAGGAGAGGTCTGCCGCACCATGTGGGATTCTCCAGGGCCAGGCATGGAACTTGCATCGCCGCTGCGGACAGCTCCTAGCGCAGAGCTTAACCGTTGCGCCACCAGGGAGGCCCCCAATGATTTTCTAAGCCGCAGATTGCCCATTAAGGATTCATGACTCAGTGGGCAGCATGATAGCTCATACTGTGCATTTGTCCTAGTGCAGAATATTCATCTTGGTGAGTATGATATCATTTGCTAGAACGAGGGCTTGAAGTCAGTCAGACCTGGAACTGCATAAAACCACCCTTACCTATTGGCTGTCAGCCTGAGGCAGTAATTAACTTTTGAGCTATCCTTTGCTTCTTTGAGAGTCAGAAGGGACTATGTTGTCTTTATCGCCAATGTGTTTTGTTTTCATTTTTGTAATGACTACCGAAAACATATTATAAGGAAAGTCTTGCAGCAATTTTAGTACTTTCTGAAAACTGAGGAAATGTTGATTGCCCTTATGCTTTTACAAAGTTTTGATTCATAATCACTCACAAGATTACCTAGTGACTAATTGTTTTATGTGAACACATTACTGAAAGAGTAAATGGTGGTGTAAAAATACAAATAACTATGATGGAGGACTGTGGTGCATTGGTGGTGGGTGTTGCATGGTAATATACACCTGAAAGGTGTTATCCGATACCTCTAAATCATATACAGTGTTGTAAAACAATGTTGCCTCAGTTAGGAAAAACACGAAGAGTGATTGTAATCAACCTTGTCCTTAGGATTTATCTTATATCTTTCAAATGTCAGGGAGTGAACCAAGCACGGATTGTGGAGTCAGAGAAAATTTGTATAAATATCTGTTTTGTAAACTGCTAACTATACACCCTTGTCTAAATCACTAACCTTTTTTAAGCCTCATCCCATAATTAGCCTACTTAAAAATGTAGAATTTAAGATTAAGAATTACATGAACTCAGGTGTAAAGCATCCATTAAACACATGGCACATGGTGGGTACTGTTTCCCTACTTTTTTTACAGCTCAGTAATATTAAAATGTTGATAATTTAGTGAATGATTTTAAAATTAATAAACCATGGATTAAGATATTGAGTAACTACTCAGTGAAATATTAGCTAGTTATTGTTACTAATAATAAAATTAGTGCTATTATTTAGTAATAATACTAAAGTTATTGTTAATAATGCTAATATTATTATCTAATATTAACTAGACAATTAATGACAAACAGATTCAAGTGTATTATCTGAAAATCGAGGACTCTAAAGCATTAATATTGAATAAGGACCATTGTCATCTGTGCAAAAAACACTTTGCTGGAGAATAAACTGGTAAACCAACTGGAAAAATAAACAATGTGTAGATTGACTATGGCACTAAAGTTTATTCAAAGTTGGTAAACAGAAACAAAATCTGCGTCAGTCCCACTTAATGAATGCAGTAGAGGTTGGTGCAGGAAGGTACACTGTACATGGGATATTCATTCAGTGATATCAGTTATTTGCATGACCTCAGAATATATTTAGATGCTTCAAAGATACATAAGATAAAGAGACTGATCACAGATGCTTGAGTCACATATATTATGTATAAATAGACAACTTTTAAGCAACATGAAAAGCATTAAGTTCCAAGCATGCATAGTTTCAACTTGGCATCATTCACTGTATGTGTTTGTTGATTACCATCCTGCCATTCTTCAATAAATGAAATATGATGGACACCTGGTCTATCTACTTCAGGAGATTGTAATATCATAGGAATAATTACATAAGGACCCCAAACATTTATAATTTAATATAAAATGAGTAGAAAACTCCCAGAGGATTCAGATGACGAACATTAAGTGGAGTTACTGAGAATTTTTGGGTTACTGAGAACTTTTTCCTAGTAAGAAAGGTACAGAATGATTCAACAGAAGTGGTGACATTTGAGCAAACTTATTCTGAAAAGATGGAGAGGATTTTGAGTGTTGGGAGAGTGACTAAGGGATGGCTAAGTAATAAATGTGGGGAGGATACATTTTAGTTTGTATCAATAGAAGCTGAATTGTTAGGGACATATATTAATTTGAATGGGATGTGAAATTGTCCATTTATCATCCAAAATGGTTTAATTTGGTGATTTCATTTCAAACTAATATAAAAATCTAATAAATATCTCTGTTCAATGATTGTGTAACAAGAACTGCAAAAGCCTTATCCACTAAAGTTCTCCTTTGGCTGGCCTATATTTACATGCTTTGAAGAAATGGTGAAGTGCGACAAGAAACAGAATTTGATCAGGTTTTAGATGCTGATTCTATTAATTGCTTTGGTGAAATTACTGAAGCCGCTTAAATTGGAATATCCTATTACAAATTAGGAATCATCACAATATGTTCATAGTTAGTGGATGATAAATGAGTTTATCACGGATACAATTTCTGTCTAAGATGACATCCATCTTCAGAAGATGTTAGCTATGGCATTGCATCAGAAGTTCTGATCTTCATTGAAAAAGTTTTTAACAGAAAATTAAACAAATCTCAAAAACCCACAACTTTAATATCTTCTCTGGCCCATTCCTTCCCTTCTAATCCACTCCAGCTCTGATGCATCCCTACCAGTAGCCTCTGTCTCTACCAGCTGTTTTAGTATTTCTACTGCCACGGAGTCTGACTGTTCACATATGTTTGAATTGCTTCTTTTCCACTTAACCTTCTTGCCAGAAAATTAACAAGTTCAATTTCTTCCTTTAAGTTGCCAAGTATTTTGCACTTGGAATTGACTATTATAAAATGTGTATGAATAATTTTTGATTGTTTCTTTAGCACTATCATTATTTATGCAATTATTTTGTAGTACACACATTAACAGTTTATTTTCCATGGCAATTATAGAAATAACTCATGAAGGTGACTAGGAACAGTCTGGGATTTTCATAACACTTTGCATTCCAAGTTGTGCAATTATGTGCTACAAATGGGATTAGTGCTTAGGGAAAAGACAGATGCCTGAACCCTCAATACAATAAAATCTACAAAATTTGGGCCTCCCTGGTGGCGCAGCGGTTGAGCGCTGCGCCGTGGAGCTGTCGGCAGTGCGCGATGCAAGTTCGACTCCCAGCCAGGGAGAATCCCACATGTTGTGGCAGACCTCTCCTGCCTCACCCGCTGCTCCCCTCAGCAGTGTATTTGTGATCTGCCTGTTCTGTTCCCCACTCTGTCTCTGGTGAACCCTCTCGCCGCCCCACGCCTCTGGCCTGTACCCCAGCTTGTATGTATAAATAAATAAATCTTAAAAAAAATTAAAAAAATAAATAAAGTCTACAAAATTTAACTTTGGTGTTTATCATAATACTTTAAAGATAAGAAGCTTTGACATAGTCATAGTATACAAAAGACTTTCCTATATATTATCTCATTGAAAATATTAAACTGAAAGTGCAAATTAAAGATGAGGAGAACAGCTGATAATATTTCTATGTTCCGTGTAGGTAAACTGGGATTTGGCGATACTAAATAATTGCTTAAAGCAACACTATCAGAAAGAGTCTGAACCTTTATTGAGAATATTCATTCACATAGATCCTTTTCCCTCATGTTCCCAAATGTCAGCGTACATATAGATACCTATCTATTTACATATAGGTGTGTAACACACAGAATATAAAAACCCAATCTCAGAATCTTTTATTTTGTTGTTTCATTCAACCTCAGTTTAGATAGGGTGTGTATATTTAATGTGCTTATTACTCATATTTATAAGCTGGACTCAATCTTCTTGATTTAACTAATTTTTATCTTGAAATGAGACAATAGTGGATTGATTGGGACATATTGTTATGAAAATTTGCATGTGGATGGAGCAAATGATTCTAGGTCATTGGCAGTAAACATTCTTCCCCAAAAGTCATTTCAGCACAAACATTTTTGTTGTATAACTCAGTGATATTAATAATTTTTTCTAGTTTTCTAAAGTTTTCATAAACTTAAAAGACAAATGGGACTTTTTCTTCCTGCTTCCTTGAATCTAACAAATCTGAGTATAGATTCAAGGGCAACTTACCAGTGATGATGATGTTAGCGAACAGTTCTGAGAACTCTCTATGGGCCAGACACTTTCCAAATGACTTTGTGTGCATTAACTTATATAATCTTCATGACATTACCAGGCAGTCATAATAAGCAACACAACAAGCATTGCCAGACCACTGAGCTAAACATTTGCAATTGGAAGAAATTGATTCTAGTGTGGTTACTCTGCACTGGTTGTATATACCGCAGGGAAGAAGAGGTGAAGAAAGCCTATTATCTCTGAATACATGGAAGGAAGGAAACGAGTTTAGTCAAATACTTGTATAGTAGTATAAGCAGCTCCACTAATAAGAGGTAACCTATGAGTAGCTCAGCCTGTATCTAATAAAAAGATTAATACTCTGTGCTATCATTGCTGGACAGATGTGAGTCACCACAGTGAGAAGGGGGAAAGTCCTATTCCAAAGAAGGGCATAAAGAAAAAGAAAAGATGCATTCCTCCATCAAAAAAAAAAACACCTTTTTTATAATTAAGCAATTTAGTGGGTACCTCCTCTAGGAGAAAATATACCACAATTTAAAGGTTTGCGTGTCCATTTACAAGACTGCCAGCCATTGTTACAAACAGCTATGAGGAAAGATATATGGAAGAAGGAAAATGTTCCTGATATCACAACTTTGTTTCATTTCCAGGATATAAGTTGTTGGTGGGCAGGTATCCTTTGCAGATAAGCAATGTAAAGACTTGAGAAGGTTGCACACATATTGACTCAATCCCTGATTGTGTGAGGCCTATTATGAAGGAATATGGAGCTAAATGAAAATCATTCCTTTTTTCATGATGGAAAGAGATGGAAGTATTTTTAAAAAGAACCCACACCTTATGAAAAAGAAAGTGAGACAATTAGGGGCCTCCCTGGTGGCGCAACGGGTTAAGCTCAGCACTATAAAGCTATCCAGAGCCACTGCAGCACAGTTCTGATACCCAGCTAGGGAGATTACCACATGGCAGGGCAGACCTCTCCTGCCTCACCCGATGCTCCCCTCAGCAGTGTACTTCAGTCAATCTGCCTGTTCTGCTCCCCACTTTGTTTCTGGTGAATCCTCTCAAGACCCCACACCTCTGGCCTACAACCCAGTTCTTATATGCATAAATAAATAAATATTTTAAAAAAAGGTGAGACGACAATTTAAAAAATATATTTATCTTAATACAATGTCTTGGATTACCTCCAAAGTATTTAAAGTACATGGTGTCTTATAATGTTTATTTGGTTTTGTTAAGCTAATGCCATATGGCACATTGGGATTTCCAAAGCCTGTTATTTCTCTCAAAATTCACCATCGATTGGTTTCCTGACTCCAGATCTTCAAACACGAGAGCTCTTTCTAGTTTGTATATATCTCACTTTATTTCTTTTAAATTATAAATCGTCCACTGTCTATATGTTTATGTTTATATGATTTGTAATATTGTAGAAAACAATACACTATGGCTAAATTAGGAAACAGTACTAGTCTAAATGTTATCTGTTAAATCAGAGGGGAGTAAACTTAAATATATTTACCTAAAATTCATACTTTTCTTTCTAGAACTAAATCCATTCTAGTGTACATTAAATATAGCATCTGGGATTTGAAATAGTTATTGCAATCATTTCCACGCTGTAACTCCTTATAACAACTTTTGGGAGAGGGGTGGAAAATAGTGCTAACAGTTTACTAAGTTGAAATACAATTCCCTCCACAAAATTCCAGTAGGCCTTTAACTCACCACAATTATCTCTAGAACAAAATTTTAAAGAGTAGAGATTTATCTATAATCTTTTCAGTGACCTCTTTATAAGTCAATTTTCCTCCTCCTAAAAAGGGTATTAAAACAGTTCTTTTATTTCAACCTTTGTACTTTAGCTTTCAAAAGAGTTAAAAACTTGTTCTCATAAAAATATAAAAACAATAAAAAATGGTATTAATTTTAAGATACATTTTCCCCAAGTTTCATATCACAGAAATTTGGGTATGTCTTAGAAATGAAAGCATGTCACAGCTGAATTGAAAGTGTGTGTTTTTTGTTTTTTTGTTTTTACTGTCACATAAAACAATGGATTGTCCTGTAACTCATAGTATAACAGACATGTTGAACTATTATATCAATATTTATATAAAAGTTAATATTTCTACAAAACAAGGACCATTATAGAATACTATCAGGGAGGGACCTCCCTTGTGGCCTAGAGGCTAAGTCTTAATGACATTACCCCTGTAACCTGATTCTGGTCCCCGGCCAGGGGCTAATCCATATAGCACAGCAGACCTCTCCTGTCTCACCCCCTGCTCTCCCCAGCAGTGTATTTCTGTAAATCCACCTGCTCTGCTTCCCACTCTGTCTCTGGTGAATCGTCTCTCCCTCTGCCCCTGCACCTCTGGCCTGTACCCCAGTTTGTCTATGCATAAATAACTAAAATAAATATTTTTTTAAAAAGAATATTATCAGGGAAATATTTTTACTTGCCATTTTTCATTCACTAATTTTCATTTCTTCAACAATCATTCATTCAGTGAACTCAAAATCAATTTGTTAAGCATTTGGTAAATATTAGAGACATTGGGCCTTTTTGAGAAGGCCCTACTCTTGAGGCATGTACTACCTTGTAAAAGAGTAGATGCATAATTGAAATAAGCAGTCTTAAAATATTTTTAAAGGCTTTAGAAATAGGAAAGAGAAAGTTATTATTTGAAATAGACCAATGCTCTTAAACCTTTGAATGTGGACACTGCCCAATGATTTAGCAACAACCACTTTGTAATATACACCTGGTAGGAGATGTTCAATAACATCTCTGGATCAATTCATACTCAAATATAAGACAAAGTTGCTAAATTTTTCAGTAAAAATAAAGTACACTTTGGAAGCTTTACAATATCGTATTGTTCCATTTCTGTGTACATTGCTCCCAGTCTTCCCTATTGTTTTCATAACTAAGATCACTTAAGATTCACTTCATATTACTTTACAAATCAGGGCTTTTGGTTAAAATAGAAAATAAGTGAAAGAATAGTCAAGTGTAGCATTTTAGAAATACTCTTGTTTTTTTTTTTAATTCATTAATTAAAGAAAGCTCACCTTTGAATTATAGTACTAGTCACTCTGCCAAGATGGTTCATTAAAGTCCAAATCTTATTATATATTACATGCTTTATGCTTTTCACACAAACTTATTATACTGCTTGGAGAAGGTGATCTCTGAAAGCACATTAGACTAATGTTCCTGAAACACTGGCTAATGCAAGTTTTATTGGATTGCTGTAACCAAAAAAAGGTCGCCTAATGGTTTTTCCCCAATAATGATCTACTAAAAGTGAAATATGATTAAATTATTTTAAAATTATTGTTAAGCATTTGACCTTGGAAATACCTTGATAGTTGTTGGAACTTATAATATTAAATTATCATAGATAGAAAACAACAAAAAAACTTTCAATATTATTTCACATATCATATCTAGAGTAGTTATAGTAATAATGATTTACAGTTATTGAGGTTTTACAATGTGCCAAGTATGGCGCCAAACCTACTAATTCATTACCACATATTATCCTCACAAGAAGTTTAGGTTATTATTTTCAGATGAAGAAATTGGGACTTGGAAAGGTCAAGAAATGTATCCAATGTCACTCAGCTACTTAGTGCAAAATTCACGTTTGACTTCAGGTGCATGGGTATAGAGTTAGAGTTATCATTTTATGATGTAATTAATCTTGATTTCTCATGGAAAATACTCATTTGTGGGTAGAAATATAGATGGGGTTTGGAATCCCTCTTACTCCCCAGTAAATTAGATAATCTCTAAATAATATTTTGGAACAGTGACATTAGGGGTGAGATAAAAAAAATTAAGCCTTTGAAGTCAATCATACTAGTTCAAATCCCAACTCTACCACTTGCTGCCATGGCTTTGTGCCAGTTGTTCTAGTGCTTCAAGCCTCCTGTCTCCTGTGAAGATACCTTGTTTGAAGATGTCTTCTTACAAATATTTTTAGGCGTTTTCTCATCTTCAAACAAGATTCAGATATTCATATTTACAGGAGTAGAGAGTTTGTGTGTTTTGAAACTTCTTCAAAACCTCCCCTCACCCCCCCTCCACCCCCCTCAAATCCCCTCCCTGGTGGCACAACAGGTTAAGTCTCAGTACTATGAAGCTGCAGCCCTTGCAGCACAAGTTTGATCCCTGGCCAGGGAGATTCCCACATGGTGGAACAGACCTCTCATGTCTCGCCTGCTGCCACCCTCAGCAGTGTACTTCAGTATATCCACCTGTTTTGCGCTCCACTGTGTCTCTAGTGAATCCTCTCACCACCTTACATCTCTTGCCTACACCCCAGTTCTTGTATGCATAAATAAATAAACCTTTACAAAAATCCTCCCCTCCAATATGTGTGTGTGTGTGTATGTGTATCCCTACATACATATATATTAGATGCAGCTGCCATATAATAACCCTTCTCTGATTGTCATCTATACCCATAACTAACAATAGAAATTTCATCAGTAGTGCATGTAGTGTGCTTTCTTTCTGTTTCAGATTGGGTTTTTTCATGAATCAGATAAAAAGTTAGAGATTTCCTTTAGTTGATTTTTTTTTCGGGGTGGGGGGAGGAGGATGTGAAAAGATGTCCCAGGAATACAACATGTAAGTAAATAAGGAAAGCTAGACTGGTTGGATGGGGAATTTTCAACAGGTGATTGAACAAGGCCCGGGGAGATCTAGAGCTGGTCTGGACCTTAAGAGGAGAACAAAATCGAGGCAAAAGAATCTGGGCTTTTAAACATCTCTCAATTACTGATTAGATTCATTCACACCAAGAAGGAATGTAACTTTGGTTAAGGTAACTCTCTTTGCACAATTCCCAGAAAGTAACATAAATGTGTTACTACCATTGCAGGCAGGTGGGACAATGAGATAAACCCCGGTTCCAAAAGGTGAGATCTAGACGATACAACACGACACCTATGGCACATGGAATTTTGTAAATCTTAGGCACATAAGCATCCAATCATCTTGCTGTTCCCATCCTTTTAAGTGAATCAGTCATGGTTCATCATCTCCTGCTGTATTATCCTTTATCCCCCATGTGTGTTGTTTGATTTGTTTTGGGGCTTGAAATTGATTCTTCTTTGAAGTCCTTTAATTCATTTTATTGTGACTTATTTATTATTTTTTATTGCTTTCAATTAAAAATCTGAATTTTGTTCTTTGTCTTCCTCTTCTTTCTTGAAAGTGAAGTATTTTTTACTCTTACAATTTGAAGAGACAATGAGATTAATAATGTTTGTACAGTCCATCAATTAAAACAAGTTACCTAGTCTAAGACAATCACAATAGCATTCAGTGATAGAGAGTTATATGAACAACAACAACAACAAAAAAGATAACCTAAGATGCATAATTTTGATTTAAAATATATATTTGGTTGTCTATAGCCATTCAGTGGACAGGTATCCATAAAGTAAACACAATCATTACCCAATTATGAAAATTAAAATCTCTAGTAAAAGATCAGTGTGCCTTGTACCGCAAAAATTATGTAGCCAATAAAGCATAATCTGGAAATAATCATGAAGAAACCTCAGTGAGGGGCCTCCCTGAAAATAATCATGAAGAAACCTCAGCTGTGGAGCTGTCGGCAGCGCATGGTACGGGTTCGACCCCCAGCCCAGGAGAATCCCACATGGTATGGCAGACCTCTCCTGCCTCACCCGCTGCTCCCCTCAGCAGTGTATTTCTGATCTGCCTGTTCTGCTCCCCACTCTGTCTCTGGTGAACCCTCTTGCCACCCCACACCTCTGGCCTGTACCCCAGCTTGTATAAATAAATCTTTTAAAAAAAAAAAGAAACCACAGATGAACCTGAAATAAATAATATTCTATTAAAACAAAGGAATGGGCAGCAAAATATTCGAAACTCTCAGTATCATAAACCAATGAATGGCTATGGTAGTATTCCTGATTGCAGAAGTAATATTCTACTGGCCTTAGACTAGAGGAGAAAAATGCTATAGAGTACTTCACATACAATATTACAGTACAAACAACAAATTGTACCAAAAATATGTATCCATGTAAAATTTTCTGAGGTTAATAAGCTTCATGGGGTTATGTAAGAGAATATCAGAATCTTTAAGAAATACATACCGAAACTGTGGTTTGGTTTACCTATTTCAGTCAAAAGACCACTTCTTCCACCATCAGCCCCCACTGTCAGGTACACATCAATTTTAGCCTATATGTAAGAAATGTTACCTGTCTCATGTGCACTGAGGAACATAATAACCACCTAAAGCTAGTTCCTAGACTAGCAGTCAGCACTAACTTCACACATGGGAAAAAGGTTATTGCTGGTGATGTATAAATTCATATATGTAAGAGAGCTCTAATACCTTGAATATAAGAAAGAATATTGATGTAACTTTTCAAGAAAACAAGGAGAACTGGAAGTTCTTTGTCATATAACATTTATGAATGATATGTCAGTTAAAAAAAAAAAAGGCGACAAGAACTATTGAATAAGAGATGAGTATATTTCAGTTTCATGGAGGACATTCACCAAAAAGCATGCAAGGTAATTCTCAGGAGTTGGGTGTGCTATTTTTCTACTTCAAAGTGTCTTCTAAATTAAAGATGCATATTTTATAACTATATAATTTAAAGAAGGTGTCACAATGATATTGTGCTGTTAGTTTTATGACAGCTGCCAAATTGTCAGTTGTCATATTTGTATACAAATAATTTCTCAAGTATTTATGACATTGAACTTGTTTTATAAGCTGATTTACCCATATTTACAAAATATAGGCTTGACCTAATGTCAACTCACTTTGTATCTTTTCATTATTTTTATAATACAATTTCCTTTACTCTTGATTTTTATTTTAAATCTGATAGGAAAATATCTGTCATAACAAAAAATTCTGACCCCCCTGGTGGTGCAGTGTCAAGTGTCAGCACTAAGAAGCTATCTGAAGCCACTGCAAAACACATTTGATCCCCCAGCCAGAGAACTAAGCCACATGGTGCAGCAGACTTCTCCTGGCTCACCTGCTGCTCCCCTCAGCAGTGTATTTCAGTAGATCCACCTGATCTGCTCCCCACTCTGTCTTTTGTGAATTATCTCTCCCCCACACCTCTCGCCTATACCTCAGCTCTTTTATGCATAAATAAATATTTAAAAAATACAAAATAAAACATTTTCATAGCATATTTAGCTATCTTCTATAGGTTAGTATGTCTTAAACTTGTGTGGAATTTACTGAGACTTAGAACATTATATCTACACAATTTCTAAATCCTTTAAGTTGTATCCCATTGTTTTTTGTAATTTATTTCCATAGGTAATTGAATCAGAGTAATTCCACACATGTTTAGCTCCTGTCTTAATATATGCATTTTTTACATATTAATCATTAAAATTGAACATTTATATTTTTCACAATGCACTTTGGAATGGAATATTTCTACTTAATTCTTACTAAAATTTTATAGACAGCTATGTTTGCTTCCAGAAAAGTGCTTTTTTCCATTTTTCTACTGCTAATTATTTGATACAATTTTATTTATTTTGAAATGCAAAAATTTCAGTATTTGGTGTTATTTTTCTGTCTTATTTATCTAATGTCTTTGTTGCTACTTCAGTTTTCACCACGCTTTTACTTACCTTCTGTTCTCTCAATACATATTTCAGTCTAGTCTTTACATTATTGAATAGATTTATTCAACTTCACTTTACAATTACTTGTGTGACACTGGTAATATAATTTTATATTTAATGCATTCTGCAAATAAGTTGGATATTTTTGATCATTTTTCTAGATTTTTAAACAGAAAAGTATTGTCTTTTTATTTTCTTTTTGGTTTTCTATTTTCTTTTTGCCTTCTATTCATTTTGTCTTCCATTGATAAGTGACTATTTTTTTGGTTGATATTCATTTTCCTAGAATATCTATCTTTTTTAATTTATTCTAAAAGTAGATTTTTAGAAAGATTTTGTCTCAAATAAAACCAATGAGAGAGAGAGAGAGAGAAAGAGAGAGAAAGAGAGGTGGTAGATGACAGATACATATGTAGTAGGTAGGTAGGTAGATAGGTAGGTAGATAGATAGATAAAGAACTTGAAGTTTTCCAGCAGAGTCTGAGAACAACTGCTAAATCTTCTACCCAAACATTTTAATTCTAATGGCACTCTGCTTCAGTTGAACATCTGGAAGGCAATTAGGTATTTAAAACTATCATAGAAATTCATCTGCAAGATTGAAATGGAATCATCTCTTATTTCCTACTACTTCTTTTTCTATCATTCAAAATGCCCACTGCAATGACCACCAACAGTTTCTGATTTTAACATCTTGTTAAATGTGAATGGAAAAACTAAGTTAATGGAATACTAAAACAAAGTATCACCCTTCCTTCTTTTCTGCAAGAGGGGTAAATCTCCGTTACAAGACAAAGCACAAGTAAACCACGACAATCCATGTGTTTCCTCATTTTGTCAATAGTTGTTAATCTTTCTTCTTTTGTCTTTTATGCATTGTTATGAAAAATTTGTAGAAAATTGAATTCAACATTAATTTTTTTATTGAAGTAACACTGTGTTATAATATTTTGTAAAATTTAGGTGTCCTTCATTGAGCATTGGCAGAATTCTCATGAGTATATCCTACATTGAATTCAGTACTAAAAGTCCAAGTCTGAAAGATGTGTAAAAACTTACTTGTCATTTTTTTTAAAGATTTATTTATTTATGCATACAAGCTGGAGTACAGGCCAGAGGCATGGAGCAGTGAGAAGGTTCACCAGAGACAGAGTGGGGAGCAGCACAGGCAGATCCACAGAAACACACTGCTGAGGGGAGCAGCGGGCGAGACAAAAGAGGTCTGCCGCCCCATGTGGGAATCTCCCCAGCCGGGTGTTGAACTCGCGTGGCCGCTGCCGACAGCTCCACAGTGCAGCATTTAACCACTGCGCCACCCTTACTTGTCATTTTAAATTAGCTGTAAAGCATTTGCTTTTCTATTCCTTGGCCTGAATCCTATAAGCATGGATATCTACCAATTTGGAGAATAAAATTATTCTCAGGATAAGGTGAATTGGAAAGATTAGTGAGCAGAATACTGAAGTGGGAGTGAAGATAACTATATTCTTCTTGAGGTACTCACAGGTTGACTTTCACAAGCCATCGCTCATCTTCATTAATTTATTTCTTTATTTGGTTCAGAAATACCTCAGGATCAATTGCTAGGTTGCAGTCATATTTTAGCTATCTGAACTCAGGACTCTTTATTCTGTTTGCAATGAATAAAATTCCAGGAAAAACTGGATGACCATTTTAGATCTTTTACAAAAGCAGGTTTAAAGAAAACACATTATATTAATAACTACTATCTGTCGAAAGAGAAAACTGTAAGTCTTCTGTAATGTTAATTGGGTCTCTTAGATATAATCATGCTACTAAGCTATGATCATAACAAATGCAAGCTATATTGAGAGGAACCATTAGAAAATCTACATTTATTCCTTTAAAGCTTTGTTCTATAAGATGATCTACTTAACTACTTTATTAAAATAGCAAAGTTGTTCTTTTAAGAGAAATGTGTCCATATGCACCTTTCTCTTTATGTTTATAACTAAAAGTGGTCTCTGGTGACTTACATCTAATGGAGCAGCATTCACACAGTTTCACTGTAAATTTAAATTAGAATAACACCCACCACTGATTTACTTGATCATTCAAATATTTATTACTTCATGCTATATTTTTGCTTGGTATTAGCTATCAAAGATAAAGGGACACAATGTCTGTTCTCAAGAAGTCCAAAGGGGGAAATCGATGAAAAGGAAAGTATTTATTACACAGGGCAATGAGTTAAACATCAAGTTAGGGAGAGTGACAGATCTAGCTAGAGTTTAAGGCAAGCTTTCTCTATGTAATGATGTTACCTGAATTTTGACGTTTGAGAAGGAATTGTAAAGATAAAGTGAATTGGTGTAGTGAGTGCAGTTCATTGGAGGTCAAACAAGTAACCAGGTGTGATATAATGTGGCACATTCTGTGACCCTCGGTTGGGATAAAACACTGGAAGAGTGGAAAGATAGTTCAAGACTTTGCATAGCATTTTTAAGGAAGTTCAGTTCAGATTTGTCTGAAAACTAAGCCTGGTCCTGTATCAAATCAATATCTTAGTTATGGTAATGTACTATAGTTTTGCAAGATGTTACTGTTGGTGAAGTGAGATGAAGGGTACACGGGAGTTATTGTATGTAGCTACACAATAATCACTTCCAATATTTCATTTAAAAAATTGATAGGGAAAAAAAATAAAACAAAACTGAGTTGGTTCGTTCAAAATGCTTCACATTAAACTTTGAGAGGCAGTTCTTATACTCATCAATGTGTTTTCCTAGTTTCTCAGTCACAGATTTCCTGCCTACTTAAACAGAAGGCTACCCAGGGAATACATGGTGAGATGTGTGTGGGTGCTTTTGTGTGCATGTGTGGTTGGGGTACATCAATATAATGTCAAGTTTTAACTTCAAATGTCATATTTCCACATCATGAAGATTATTTGCAAAAAGGAAATGTATAAACTCCTTAATTATCTTTCTATCATGACCTCCTTGAAGGTAGTAATAATGTTCAACTCCTATTTTTCATTCCCAAAATTATTGCATTGTTTTGAACACAGTGGATAATAAATTTTTGAATATGTAAATTACCGATAAACAGAAGATGCACTAAGAATCACTTAGAAATTATAGGAAGCTGTTTCAGCAATGTGCTTATATGCTATATTTTATTTCATATTCATTGAAAAGCTCTGTCCCTTCTGTTAGTGACAGCATTTATTTTTGATGCATGGTTTATCAATGTTGTTAATTAGCTGCTAATTAGCTGCCAATTCTTGTGCAATTTAGAAGGAAAAGCAAAGAGACAACCAGGTAAAGGAATATGCCTCAATGAGTGTGCCTATTTGTTTTACAAGTCCCTGGCCCTGTAGAACAGAAATGTAATACATAAAATTATCATAGGGTCACCAAGTATGATTGTAAATAGATCATTACTTCATAAAACATTATATGTGATGTGTATGTCATAGAAGTATATTTTCTATTATGAAGACCAGTTCTTAGTGAACTGGTTGGCATTGTATTATGTAATATAATGGGAAATATAATGGGAAAAATACATACATCTCCATATAGGACACTGGACCATTAACCATGGATTTGAATCTTAGGCTGGCAAATTGGGAATTGTGTGATATTGATTAGTCATTCTACATTTTTTATCTCATTTGTGAAATGGAATTAATGCTTGCTTTGGGATTTATGGTGATGACAAAACAGAGATAATACAGGTAAAATATTAGCAGAGTTATTGCATATGGAAGGGTCCTAAATGTTTATTGAATTTTCTTCCTTCCTGTAATGATATTGCATTTTTCTGAAGCATGTATTCATTTTCATGAATATTTTAATAACAAAAGTTTGGCTTATGCTTCTCACATACTTGTTCTCTCAAATGGAGTTTCTCTATCTGTCCATTCTCAGATATATTTCTAAATCTTAGGGTCCTAATATCTTTTCTCTTTTTTTTTTTTCCATGCCGGTCGGCCTCACTAACTGTATTCACTGTTTTGCCAACACATATCATACGATTTAATTCCTTAATATAAACTTCTTATAATTGAATGATTTACTCTACCACTGTTTTCAATAAATTTTAAATTCTTGAGTTTGAAAAACAAATTGAAAAGAGTTACTCATCTTCGCAGACTGCAGGGTAGCTTTAAATTGCTTAAAAATAGGTGATTATTTTGAGTACTTATTGAACTTATAGTATACTGAGGCAGCGGTAGTAGAACTTTCAAAATACCCTATTTGTCAGTCTTCTTTTCCAAACTCCCTTTAATTCTGAGTGGACTGTTTTGGACAATGGAATAAGGACTGAGTGTTTTGTGTCACTTCTGGTTTGAGGCAGGAAAGCATCCAGGTTTGTCTTTTTAGTCTCTTCCCCAACTTGGTAACGGAATGGCTGTAAGATCAAGATGTAAATACAAAGTGGCAGAAATTCAGTGTAACTCCCCTGGTGACCTCTTCCTAAGTGATTCCCTTAGACTCTTCTGTTCTCATGCTCCCAATTCCTTCTAACCCTCAGGGAACATGTACTGTGAATGAGTCAAACATTATTGCATTAAGCTACTGAGATTTGAGGTTGAATTTGTTATTCCTTCAAAACTGAGCCTATACAAATGAATAGCTTTCTAAAACACATCTTCCATACAGGAAAAATCACTTTTGTGCTTTAACAAATATATTGAAGTAAATAACTAAAACCTATTATTTACTAAACAATTGAATATTTTGATAAACAAATACATAAATAGTAGATTTATATTGGAGTGTCCCTGGTGTTCCTAGGGGTTAAGTCTTAGCACTACAACCACTAGGGCCCAAGTTCCATCCCCAGCTAGGGAGCTAACCCAAGTATGGCACAGCAGTCCTGTCCTGTTTTGCCCACTGCTCCCCTCAGCAGTGTATTTCAATCAGTCCGCCTGTTCTGCTCACCACTCTGTCTCTGGTAGCTCCTCTCACCCCCCTGCACCTCTGGCCTATACCCCAGTTCCATGCCAAAAAAATAAAAGATGTATGCCCATCCAGGCTGTTTCAAAAGGCAGTGTTTCATTTTTTAATACCTGAGTGATACGCCATTGTACAAATATAACATCTCTTATTTACCCACTCATGTTATTAAAGATACTTTTTTTTATATAGCTGCACTATTGTAAATAGTGCTGCAATGACCATAGAGATATGTATATTCTTTTAAATTAGTGTTTTTGTATTCTTTGGGTAGATACCAGTTAGGGAGTTTGTTGGTTTGTTCTTTACGAGTCCTTCCCTCCCACTGTTCTGAGCAGTTGCTTGATGATGGGCACAGTTACTGGAGTCTTGTGGGATCAGGGGTGCTGCTATAGCCTCCACTGAAGCAATTCTGAGTCTTGTTCTGGTGGGTGGGAGGCTGGAGGGGCATTGAATTGAAAGGCTGAGTTGCTGGGATCTCACCCTGCCCAGGAGTGGAGCTCTGGACTTATTTCTGCAACAGGTTGCTAAAGGCAAGGACTGTTGTGGTAGTGCCCCTGGAGGGTCTGCTGGTGAGGCTAGATAGCCCCAGGGAAAATGCTAAAAAGTATCACATTTTAGGGTGGAGACTGATAAGAAATATAAGGGGCTGGGGAAGCTTTCCCAGCATTCTGTCTTCCGGATTCAGTGTTTGAGCTTTTAGCATTTGGGGTTGAACGTTTTAGGATCTTTATCCATTTCAGGGTCAGCCATTTCGGCCCCCACAGCACTCATTTTACGGAAGGCTGTTGTGGGCTTCTGAAGGTGGAGATCTCAGAGAGGAAAAGTGCAGGGATTTTGCAAGTAGCCCTGTGAGTGAGTGTTCCTGGTTTTGCTGCTGTCACAACTGAGGAGAGAAGGCCAAGACCTGGAGCCAAACACCTTGCTGAGCTGTGAGTGTGGCCATTTGTTGAGTCCTTCAGCCACTACAGCTGCTGTTTCGAGTGTTGCTTGTCTGGTGCTGCTTTGGGGCACCTCGGTAGCTCCGGGAATATCTCACATTATGTATTTTGTTGTCGTCATGAGCTGGAGCCTGGCCTATGGTCTGGCTGCTGTGCGTCTGCAGAGACAGGAAGACGTCCTCTTGGGCATGTGGCCTATTGTTTGGGAAAGGAGCTGTGTGTCCTCAGTGGCAGGAAGACACTACCTTAGCTGCTTTTTGTTTGAGACTTAAAAAGATTGGACATAGCTTCGGGTGAGGAAAATGGCCATTTTTTGCCTCAGTGACTCTTTGTTTTTCCCCAGTTTGTTAAATAAATCCCATTATTGTTGTTCCCTGAGCCTGAGTAGCCTTGCAATTGTGCAAACGGGTGAAGAACTCAGACAGTAACTGGTAAACTATTTGGACAGTGTTCTTGGCAGATTTTAGTGCCCCCTCCTGCCCTTTATCATTTCCAGTGTGTGGGAGGGCAAAGGGTGATTAAAGATCCCTGATATATGATGAGGCCCTCCGTGGCCAGAGCTGGGACTTGTCTGCTCCCGAGACACCGGTGGCTGGGTGCTGAATGGGATGCACTTCCTGGGTATCACTGGGCCTCTGGTGAAGAGCTAGGTCCTGCAAGGCCCAGAATGGAACTTGAGTCTACTCCACAATGCTGGTGGCTGAGCACTGAGTGGGATACACTTCCCAGGTTCAACTGGGTGCCTGCTGTGAAGGCAGAGACCCTGCAAGGCCCAGATTGTGGGCTTGGGTCTGTCCCCAAGGTGCTGGTGACTGAACACTGTGCAGGGTGCATTTCCTGGGTGTGGCCGGAGGCCTGCAGTGGAGATGTAGCACCTACAAGGCCTAGACTGGAACCTGAGTCTGCTCTTGAGGCACTGGTGGCTGCCCCCTGAGCCTTAATGGGATACATTTCCTGGGTGTGGCTAGGGGCCCACTCTGTTCTTCAAATTTTTGGAAGAATCTAAAAAGGACAGATATTACCTTCATCTTTGAAAATTTGGTAAAATTCATTAATGTAAACATCTGGTCCTGGATTTTTGTTTAACTTTTGTAATTTTTATTTTACTATTTTTATTACTGAGATTACTTTGGTTTATACTGTATATGCTTTAGGGAAATAAATTCATAACTGCACATATGAATGTTACCATAGCACATCTACCACCAAAGCACCCATAATCCTCCTTAATGGCTCACTGGACCTCCATCCCCCATTGTTGCCCCAGACTCCCCCTCTTCCATTATTCATCATAATTCTAATTCAGGGATTTGCTTTGGTTTAATTTTTTGTTCCTTTTTTCTTTATACCCCACATGAATTAAGTTATCCAGTATCTGTCTTATTCCTTCTCACTTATTTGACTTAGCATTATCTCCTCCAATTTCTTCCATATTGTTGCAATGGGAAGATTCCATCTCTTTTTTAGAGTTGAGTAGTATTCCATTGTGTACATCTGTTCTTAGGCACTTAGACTGTTCCCACAACTTAGCTATTGTAAATAGTGCTGCAAAGAACATAGAAGTGCATATATCCCTTCAAATTAGTGTCCTCACATTCTTTTGGTAGATACCTAGAAGTGGCATAGCTGGATAATATGGTAGACCTATTTTTAGTATTTTGAGGGCCCTCTATTGTTTTCCATTGGGACTAAACCTGGATGCATTCCCACCAACAGTGTGTGCGAGTTCCTTTTTTTTTTTTATTTTTTGCTTTTATCCTTTTTCTTTTTCTTCATACCCTTCCCAAAACATGTTTCTTTTACTTATATAACATTTTCACAGCTGTGAGGTGGTATCTCATTATGGTTCCAATTTACATTTCCCTGATGATAAGCTATGTTGAACTATTCTTTCATATTCTGTTTGGCCATTTGTTTATCTTCTTTAGAGAAGTGTGTATTTTGCTCTTTTTCTCCATTTTTGATTGGTGGGTTTTCATTTTGTTGAGTCTTATTAGTTCTTTGTAGACCTTGAGTATTAGTCCCTTGTCTGATACATTATCTGTAAATGTTGTTTTCCCCATCAGTAGAATGTCTTTTTTAATTTTAATAAGTTTATTTTGTTGTGTAGAAGGTTTTTAGTTTAATGTGGTCTCACTTGTTTGATTTTGCCTTTCTTTCCCTTGATATTATAGTTGATTCCCCAAAGACATTCATGAAGCCAATATTGTACATCTTTTGTCTGTTTTATATTATCTGTTTTATAGATTAATGTCTTATGTTCAAGTCTGTACCCATTTTGAGTCAATTTTTGTTTATGGTGTGAGAGAGTGATCAAGTTTCTTTTTACTTTATATTTTTTTCCCACATGTTGGTATCCAGTTTTCCCAACACCATTTGCTGAGAAGATTTTCTTTTTCCATTATTTATCTTTGGTTTCTTTAATATAAATTAACTGTTCATTAAAAGTGAGGGTTAATTTCTTGACTCTCAGTTCTATTACATTTGTTTGATGTCTATACCATCCTATTTTGGTTACTATAATCTTGTAGTATAGTTTGAAATATGGGTGTGTGATGCCCCATTCTACCTTTTTTTTGGTCATGATTGCTTTGATTATTCAGGTGATTTGTAGTTCCATAACAACTTCAGTAACGTCTGCACTATTTAATTTTAATAATTTCACTGAAAATTTTATAAGGATTGCATTGAATCTATATATATTTTTGGTAAGATGGCTTTTTACAATATTAATTCTTCCAATCCATGAAAAAATAATAACTTATACTTCTTTACGTCTTCTCCTACTCCTTTATACAATATTGTATTGTTTTGTTGCACAGGTCATTCATCTCTTGTGTTTATTTTTATATATTTAATAGTTTTGATGTTATTGTAGTTGGGATTACTTTCTCAATTTATTACCCTTCCAGTTCATTATTTGTATATAGCAATACCAAAATTTTTTTATATTGATTTTGTAGCCTGACAGTTTACTAATATATTCTTTCTAATATGTTTTCAGTATTTTCTTATATGTAAAATATAGTTTTGATTTTGCCATCCAGATCCTTAATGATATTTTCCAAACTTTTCTGTTATCCACCTTCTCAGAAAACTATTTGTCAACACTTTTGGATCCTGTATCATTGCCATGTGATTTGGGATTTATCCATACTTTGGATAAAGTTTGGATGTTTTATTAGAATAAAAATCAAGTTAGTTGCTTTTTTAAAATGTATATTCCTAGGTTTTACTGGCACATCTGATTCAATAGGTCTGGCAGAGAGCCTAGGACTCTACCATTACTAATACAACAACCTTTATTTGAGTCAGGTGATTTGTGAGCTACATGTAAGAAATTACCTTAGATTTTTGCTCAAATTGCACCTGCTATTGAAGCAAAACTGACTATTGCATTTCCCCCCCCCCATTTTTTAAATGTAATTTTTACTTTTAGGTAACCTTTTGGTCCAATTTGTTGCATTTCATTAAAATCTGCTTGGTCTGCCTCTTTTTCCAATTTCAGCATTTGGTATAAGACATTTATAGAAGTGACTTGAAAGCAATTTAAACACAAACTCAGCCAAATTAATTTAGGAAGAGTTTAGTAAACAGCCTTTGCTTTCTGTACTTAAGTGATCAATTTCAACACCTGTTTTCCCTTCCAGATGGAGTTAATTAACATTAAAATTATTGCCTATAGCAGAGATTTTTTTTTTTATAATTCACAGCCCTCCAGCTGTATTCAAATTCCTACATATCTGAAAATTGAAAGAACAATGGCAATAATCTCTAGGAAAAGCAAATTTATCATTGAACTATTTCAAAATATGCACAGAAGAAAGATCTTAGAAGAAAGAAAACTAACATCTACAGAGTGGATAAAGACATTTGCAGACATTTTCACATATAAGATCTAGTACAATTCCCCAACTCTCTCATAAGCAGTCTTATTCTGCCACTCATTTTACAAATAAACAAACTAAAGATTAGATCTGTTTTGTAGCTTTTGGATGTTCATAGTATGTGATAGAGCCAGAATATAAATCCCTTTTTAACCAAAGATCATGTTCTTTTCATTACATTGGTCTTGTCTGCAAGATTAACTGTCCATACAGGTGTTGGTTTATTTCTGGACTTTCATTTCCATTCCATGGATCTGTGTGTGTGTGTGTGTGTGTGTGTGTGTGTGTGTGTGTGTGTGTGTGTTCCAGTACCATGATGTTTTGATTATTGTGGATTTATATTATAGATTGAAGTCTGGAAGCATAATTCTGCCATTCTTCATTTTTGTAAGGATTGCTTTAGATCTTCAGGACCTTTGTGGTTCCGTGTGAATTTTTGTAATATTTGTGCTATTTCTTTATTTTTTTTTAAAGATTTATTTATTTATGTATACAAGCTGGGGTACAAGCCAGAGGTGTCGGGCAGTGAGAGGGTTCACCAGAGATAGAATGGGGAGCAGAACAGGCAGATGGAAAGAAATACACTGCTGAGGGGAGCAGCTGGCCTGGCAGGAGAGGTGGGAATCTCCCGGGCTGGGCGTGGAACTCGCATTGCCGCTGCTGATAGCTTCACAGCGCAGCTCTTAACTACTGTGCCACCAGGAAGGCCCTATTTGTGCTATTCTTTGAAGAATTCCATTGAAATTTTTATTGGAATCACATGAATTTCTATATTGTTTTAGGTAGGTGTAGGGTAAATGAGAATTGTCATGTTTTTCCGCCCTCCCCTCAATGATGGACCTCTGCAGGCCTAGGCACATGCCTGATGGCGGGCACCTGGAGTAGGGTGTGGGCCTGTGTGAGTGGGAACACCTGGGCTAGAGACTGGGCTTATAAGCAGAGGAAGCAGCAGCAGCAGCAGTGGCAGTGGCAGAAACAGCAGAGAGTGGATTGTGGAGCTGAGGACCGATTGTTCAGGGTGCAGCACAGGCCACGAGATGCTGCCAGAGAGCCGGAGAAAGTTCACCTGGGGCTGGGAGGCCTGCCAGTCTCCCAGCCCCACGGCCCCATTGCCTGCCCTGTACATGGTTGTCTCCCTAAAAGAGACCATTAAAAAACATAAAAAGTCACTGAGGACTCCAGGACTCTCTCCTTTAGATCTGTCTGTGCCACCCCACAGACAACCTGTGCTCCCTGGTTTTCCTGCCTTCTACAGTAGGATTTGTCATTTTGACAATGTTGTTTCTTCCTACCCATGAGTATGGAATATCTTTGAATGAACTGTTGTATTTATGAGTCAGAGAGAGTGCTCTAATACAGTCAAATATATTTCTCCAAGTATTTCTCAAAGTCACTGACTCTGATTTCCACTTGAAACTGAATAGCACCTACCAAACTTTGTGAGGAATTTCATATCTTAAATGGGGAGGAGTTGAATAACTCTTGGGGTGACTTAGGATAAGCTTTGATATTCCATGTAGAACTGAGGTACCCAGAAACCCTGATTTCCCCCAGGATTCTTCCTCCAAAGTCAGGGCTGATGGACTCCAGCACATGGAAACTTCTGACCATGAGCAATGACCCTCTTAAGGAAACATTTCTTATGTCCATGTTGCATTGTCTTCATGCTGCCTTTTAGAAAAACTTGAACAAATCTTGAAAACGGCATTATGGATTTCAAGGTCAATGTTCTAGAATGCTTGATTTTACTGTGTGACCTTAGATAAATAACACCTCCTAGCTCCTGTTGGCTTCAGAAATGTATAATCTAACAAGAAAATATTGTCCAGGAAGGTCCCTCGATCACTGGCAAAAAAATAAATAAATAAATAAATAAAAAAAATCTTTCCTAGCCCTTTCAACAATTATGGTGGTGAGTTGTGACATTGGAGGGAATTATCTGAGGCAAGACTCTAGGAAAGATCTGGAATATCAGCTCCTAATCTCAATTGCGCTACTAACCTACAGGTTTATTGTGAACCACATCCAACCCACCTGGCCTCAGTCCGCATCTAACCTTGCTATCTAACTTCAACCTCTGCCTGTGGCAGCTGCAAATCCAGTGAGTTCTGAACCTGCTAAGATTCAGGGTAACATGCCCTCAAGAGCTGCCAGCCAACTAGAACTGCAGAGAAGTTCAACTGTACTGATGCATAGCCTGGCCTTTAACCTTCCTACATCTGATGGCCCCTGAAAGAACACCATTCTCACTTTCTGATATGAGTCTGCACAAAAGAACATTTAAACAAACAGACACACACAAAAAAGTCAAAAAAATAAAACAAAAGCAGACAGAAAATTTGACTATTTTCACTGACAATTTGTTCTCAACATTAAAACATTGAAAGTTGTAAATCAAAGGAGGTGATTCAATCTACATTTTTTTTTGGGGGGGATAAGTTTTTGTTTTGCTTTGTCTTCATAAAAATACTAGGGAATTTATTAGGATTGCTAAATACCAACAGCATCATGAGCTATCTCTATGTAAGAAAGCATCCCCTAACTCAATGACTTCAAACATCAACTGCTTATTCTCACTCATTATTTTCAGGTTGGTTGGGTTTTCTCTGGGCTTGACCCTGCTTCGGGGTGAGTGTAAGGTAAATGAAGTTAGTCAGACTTTTACGCCATTGGTCTTTGTGGCTATCTCCATAGGCCTTGATCTTGTTAACGTAGAGAGCTCGTGTGGAGAGGTGGGGCACACATGCTTAACTATGGACACCTGAACAAGAGTGTGTGCGCATGTGCAAGTCTGCACACCTGTGCTTAGAGGTCATCGATATAAGGGTGGCATTATTCAGAAGAGGTTACGGAAGAATGTCTAAGAGAGGAAGAGAATGCCTGAGTAAAGAGCATAAAGAGATTTGCAGGGGCCTCAGGTCACTGTATCTCCGCTGGCTTGTTTCCCCTGCTTACCATTCAAACCTGTGAAAATGATTCCAAGGGCTCCAAAATTCTCTTAAACTGCCGGAACCCAGGGTAACCCTACCCTGCCTTGGATGGTTGCAAAACAATGAGGTAGCTGGAAATACTCTGCTTCCAGATTCCTGTCCGATAGTCAGTTCTACCCCAAGAAGCTCTTACCCCTTGGACAATCAGAAATTAGGCGAGAAGGGTAAAAGGAAAACCAGAGATGCCCAAGCTTTCTTAAGGACCCAGACTTGGAATCATCCTGCTGTCAGTTCTTTCTTATTCTGCAGGCTGAAGTAAATTACAGGCTTAACCCAAAGTCAAGGTGAGAAAACATACTCTTTCGAAGAATAACTGCAAACTGCTCACCAGGCAAAGAGCCTGGTGACAGGGTGGGGGGATAAAAGGAACCATTAATCCGGTGTACCACACATGCTATAAATTTGACACTGAAATAATTTTGCTTAATATATCCTAACAGATGTAATACATTCTCTTTTCCCTCCTTCCTATTCTTCTCCTGGGATTATGTTTATTATCCAATTATAAATAATGATACTGAGGATGAATGGGTCAAAATAAATTGCTCAAAATTACTCAGTAAGTGAAAGATCTGGCATTCGCATGAAGGATCTCAAACCTGAACTCTTAACAACACCATCTTGTTGAAGGGGAGGATACCTGGCACATAGTAGGGCTAGAAATTAATTGCAGGTCTGCCATTTCTTCCAGGTCCATATTCTTTCATTCCAGGTCCATATATCATCTATCACACACACACACACCCCTCATTTACAAAAATTACTGGTCACCCCACTGTAGTCTCAGTATCCACACCTAATATGCCAGTATATCTTCAAGTCTAATATTTTCCAAATAGCTCAAGAATTGGTCACTTGCCATTTTCATCATTAATACTATATCCCAAGCCACTACCATTTTCATCAGTATTATTATTGTAACATCTTCAGTCATCTTCCCCGTACGCCTTGCCTAAAACCCAAAACTCTCCTAGATACAACACCCAGAGTGATCGATTAATGAGGATTAAATTTTGGTCAAAGCCCTGCAATGACTTCCATTGCACTTGGAAATACATGCCAATATTTCAGTGGCTTCCAAAGCCCTCTCTAACCATATCCCCTCTCCTTGCCTTTCCTTATTTGACTCAATTTTCTTCTTCTTTCCTCGTCATTCATTTTCTGTGTCCTTTGTTCTACTCCTATGATGCTGGACTTCTTGCTATTTCTTTAGAAGGTCAGGATCTTCTGTCATAAAGCTTTAGACCTGCTTTTTGTACTAGAATTTTCTTCCTGAATCAGTCTTAACAAAGAGACATCTGTTTAGATTCCATATTTTGTTCAATTGTCTGTTCAAATGTCCATGACCTTACCTTAGCACCTAATTAAAATTACACACTGCCTCTTTACCTGCTCCATGTCATAGTCTATCCTGAATCCCTTATCCTTTTCCGCTTCCATATTTTCCTTTCCTGCCCAATTCCTTTAATCTTATATGTAATATAATTACCTGTTATGATTATTGTTTGTTTTCCATCACCAATTTTGACAATACAAATTCAAAGAGTAGGTCTCTTAGCCTGTGATATTATTTGCTGCTTTATCTGACATAATAATGATGTGTCTGGAATAAAGCAGGCACTCAATAAACATTTGTTGAAGCAATGAATGAACTGGCTACTGAGACCATTTCTATAGTTTTATCAAGTTTGGGAAATGACCACTATAATCTGTAATGAATGGATGGTCTATAAATCACTACCTTTGTGACACTGAACCCATTAATGACTAAGAGTGTCAATCTTATATGCAGTGGTAAGCAGATTGTCAAGGTCTCATGAAACAGTCTTCATTTTTGACAGTTTCATGATTTATAGGAATTCCAACATCTGGCCTCTCTAGCAGAGCCAAAAATTGTGAATGTACCAAAAAAAAAAAAATAAGTTCAATGTATAGTTTCTAACCACATGAATTTCAATTAAATTTCTCAGATCCACTTATGCTTCTTTTAGAATGGAAACCTGCTATTTTCATGAGACTTCTCTCTTCACCTTCTCCTTCATATCCAAACATATGATACCACTGCTTCTCTAACCACTATCAGTCTCTCAAACTATTTGAGGAAGGTGGCGTGGTAGGAGGGCTTGCAGCTAGGCTTCAGGCAGCAGAGAAAGCATTTACTGCTGTCATTCTTTGACTGGGATAGGAGAGAGGACATGTATTTCCTTGGGCCACCATAACAGAGCACCTGAGATTGGGTTGCTTAACCAGTAGACATTGTTTATGAAATATTGTTGTTCACTTTGAAATCTACCACAAAGAGGCATTTGGAGGGCCTCTCTGGTGGTGCAATGGGTTAACCACAGAACTCTAAAGATATCCTAGAGCCACTGTAGCAGGAATTCGATCCCTGGCCAGGGAGATTCCCACATGGTGCAGCATACCTCTCCTGTCTCAACTGCTGCTCCCCTCAGCAGTATACTTCAGTTGATCTACCTGTTCTGCTCCCCACTCTGTCTCTGGTGAATCCTCTCACCACCCCACACCTCTGGCCTACACCCAGCTTGTATGCATAAATAAATAAATCTTTTTTTTAAAAATGAGACATTTGGAAATTAAATATGAATTCATCGCAGGTAAGGCTGTGAAATAATGGCAGGAATTCTTGTTCCAAGGCCTGAAATAAATATAATTGTTTCTCTTCTCCATGATCTCTTCCCTAGGTTTAAGTCAACCTATATTATGCAGAATACAAATTAATAGTTCCCTGTATGACTGTGTTGGCAATTCAGTTTGGCTTCTTGTTTCTAGTAACACTACATACTGGTTAACTAACGGTCAAATAGTGAAACTGCTGTAAGGAACTCTTCACTATTTGTTTCAGCCTGAGATCACACACTGTTCTGAACAATACATTCCAGACTCTCATTTCAACTAATTTCCCAAAGATTATAAAGCTGACCTGGTAAATCTCTCTCATTCAAATCTGTTATTCTTCCTTATTTAGGACTTGAACTCCCTGATTAATGAGCAATAAAAGTTAGATCCCAAGAATCATGCTATCATTTAGCATATTTTTTCAAAGCATAAATAAAAACTATATTTTTAAAATATGAGATATCTTATTTGCTACCACATTTTTTTGTTATCTTCCTCATTTGTACAATGTATTTTTTCTACTTACACATAATTATTCATAGTCTCATGTATCATCTTCTAGATCTGAGAACTCCACAGGTTTAAATAGGGTGATATTTAACCACATAGTTTATTCCAAAACTAAGAACTCTATAATTATTCAGTTCCAGTGGTTCTCTATGTTTCATTTGTCTGCCATGTATTAGGATTGATATTGCTGAGTTGGAACCTTTGGTGCGTTTTGCCACGAATCAGCAAACTGTGGCCTGGAGCCAAATCCCAGACAAATGGTTGATTTTGTCAATAAAGTTTAATTGGAATACAGTCATACCTATTCCTTTACTTACATAGACAGAGTAAAATAATTGGGAAATAGACCACATGTCTGTAAAGCCTAAAATATTTACTTTCTTCCCCTTAGAGAACTTTGCCAATCTCCATGTGATTGAGATTGTATATATATTGAGATTATATATATATATTATATATAATATATAAAAAATAAATATGAGCATCTGTATTATTTTTTCCTTAATGCATTTAGCCCTAGGTGATTGTTGAAAGAATTTCCTTCCTAGACATAAATTTATTTTTTCATGCAGAATGGTCATTACTGTCACTTAATAACTGTTGTCTAAATACCACCTAGCTACTACTAAATAGTAGCTATGTTAGTATAATTTTGCAATATAATTTCTATGTTTACTATAAAATATTCAGTTCTATATTTTCATTTTATATTAATCTTTTTTTTTTTAATTCTTTCAGTGCCACATTTGTTTGGAGTTGGTTGTTGAGATGTCAACTGAATGGTAAGTGATACAACATTTCCTAATATGATGTATTTTTTTTCTTTTGAAGTAGATATTTTGGCATCCTGACCCTTAAAGCTATAAATCAAGAACTGTGACTTATAGGGATTGGAATATTCTATTCTCTTCTTGCATATAAATTACATAGAGACATATTTTATTTTTTATTTATAATTCACTGAATGATATGGAAGGTGAAACAGTACAAAAGATAATTGTAACACTGCACACTGGCAAAAGCTAATCAACACTGCACACTGGCAAAAGGTAATCAAAAGGTAATCAAAAATGTTTTGGAGAACATCTAATGTTTATACTAGTCATGACATATTAAAAAAAAAAAGGACAATATGAATAAGGGAAAACTAGCCACAGTGGAACTATACTATAAACAATGCAAGTTGCTTAGATTTTATGTTCTTAAATTTATCACTCCATGAAAAACTGGAACATTTCTGAATTTTTTTTTCTCACACATGGCATAAAAATCTGGAGATAGAGTTCATTCTTGAACTCTATTGGAAAGGGATGACATTTTTAGTTTACTTTATGCATCAAAGTAATATAGTCCTGTCAGAAAATGTTATATTTCTCAATATTATTGTATTCACTTGTGAAGTGACGCAAACATTAGTTATGCTTTCTGATGCATTGTTTTTTCTTGTATCAGTAATCATTTATATATTACAGACTATGTATATAACATGGGAATTACTAGAACTTAGTAGCTTTGTCTGATTTAATTTCAAAATAATTATTTTTGAGGTTGTCATTCATGTAAAATTCAAGATAAAATGGCCACTATTGCTAAGTCATGGATTTTATCATATGCTAGGGAAATGTAGTTTCTTTCCTGACAAATAATTTAGATATTCTATGGAAACTTCTTTGAATCCACAATAGCTTAATTGTGAAGCAATACAAAAGGAAGGAATCTATTTTTGATTGGACTGTCTAACAAATCAGGTGGGTAATTTGAGAATTGTTATTTGCATCTCTCCAATACTTTATTAAATAAAGCAAGATGCCTAGGGAAAATCTTTGGAAATATAATTACTTGTGATTAAAAAAAATGACATAAAAACTGAAATTGTCATTCATAACTATATATAATATCTTACTTTTACATATATCTTAACAATATTTTTTAATTAATTCCATTAAGAATGTAAGAGAACATCTCATAGAAGTCAGAATAGAATACTGCTTATTATATAATACTTGTTATCATTTCATAGTAAAGTTGATTTGTTCCCATAGCATTTCTCATTTAACTGTTTTGTGAGTAACACAATTTTTCTGAAATCCCTGCAAGTGAATATGACAATGTTGAACAATTATAATCTACATTCTATCCATCAGTTGAAGACAGGCTGAAGTAGACAGGTCTTCAGCTTTTAAAATGGCCCATGAAAATGTAGAAAGATTAGAGTAAATAAAATGACAAAAGAAAATAATTAATAAATAGAAAAACGCAGGAGTTGAAAAGGGAGAAACCCAGTTATGGTGTACAAGTAGGAGTACTTCTAGGTGAAGTTGGTATCTATAGAGTGGGAAGTGAGCACATCCGGTGAGGCTGTGTTTGGTTATTTAGTGTGTTTTAATGTTACTGTTATTTTAAAAATGTTAACGTATGTTGAGGCATCTTTCCTGAAAATATTTGACACATTATATGGATTAGGTACTAATTGATTGATAGTCATATTAGAAAGAACCATAATATAAAAATCTAGAAAAAAATGCTAATAAAGGACCTCTCAAAAATTAATCTGGGATGATCTAGCCTACTTAGCCATGTTGTTGAAACTGTACAACCTTTGATGGGGTCCAAAGAAGCAGCCTTAGGTTTTGGTTCTTTCATCTCCCACCTCTCAGAAGGGCAACTGTTTTAATACCAATATGTTTTTATTTCACTAAATATGACATTAAGGAATTCTTAAAGAGTATATGTATTTTCATGTTAAATGAGAAAAATGTAATGACTTCTTTGTGGTACTGAACTGGAAACATGAGAAATGGATGGGCATACATGTTTCAAACACTTCATGTCAGAGGATGAAAGAGGACATAGGTAAGCAGCTATTTATAATATGATGAATCCTACTATAAAGAATTGTTTCAAAGGCTTACTTGTGGATCTGAAAGTATTGCTTTCTACAATGCAAAGTGTGAATTTCAAACTGGTTAAGTTATTCTTTCTGATATATGTACCCTCATGAGCAAGAAAATGTTTTTTCTAAAGTCATCTGTTAAAATTTCCCAGTCATATAACACTTACAAAATTTGTTTGTAATAATACTGCATATCAATAAAGTGTCGAAAGGGATATATAAATTTACTAAAATAATCAAGACTGCTTTAGGTTTACATTTGTCATTACAAATTATAGCTGAAGGTGTAATTTGAATGTTGATACCTACTGTAAATGAATTAATTTTTATTTGTAAGTGACATTTTGTAGCTTTAAAATCCCTCGTGACTATAAGGTCTATGAGGATGCAGATTCTGGTTTATTACGGAATACTGAGAAAATAAAAACGCACACAAAGGAAAAAATCTTGATAAATACTTGCTGAATTAATAAATTAATTATATTGCTCATGGTAAGACTTTGGATTAAAGGATTATATTGTTCATGATAAGACTCTGGGTATATTGTTATTAACATTTACTTATAACATATACAAAGCACCATCCATGTTTTTTTATAAAGGAGTATCTTGCAGATATTTAAGAAGCAAGGGTTCTGGACCCAGAACTATTGGTTGAGAATTCTGGCTTATTCATATACAGGACCTTGTGTCACTCGTAGGTTACATTTTCATCATCGGAAAAACCTGATTGAGTGGTTCTTGTAATATTCTTAGATGTGTTCTTATCACACAGAAACCACTGTATGGCTACTAGCAATAATTATTATCTCTGCATTTGCAGTTAGAAATCATACATGTCTTCCATGTTTAAGGAGTTCATATTCTAACAGGAGAAACAGATATAAACAAAACTAACTGAATATTGAATATAAATGCTAACACTTATCAGAAACTTGAACTTAAATAATACTAGAGGGGAGTAGAATTTAGAAATATTTCATGAAGGTGGTGCTCCTTAGCCCAACCCTGAGTGATTTCACATTATTATGAAATTTCTCATGTATATTTCATTGTGAAAAAATAGGAAGGGGGCAGCTGATCAGTAGGAAGTAGTTAAACCTAAAGAAGCCGGAAGACATCAAAGTAGCATTAGCCCTAAATCATTAGCAATAGTGTAATTTTAAAAATAACGTCCTTTTAAAATCTATTTTATGCCATTCCCTGCTAACATTTAAGCTCTAACTTGACTTTCAAGGCCATTCAATGTCATGGACCAAATAGTTCTCCAAACTTAACTTCCAACATTTTCTTAATAGCAATCCTATTTCATTTTATGCTCCACCCACTTTTCCTCTCTTCCTGAATATCACCCTGATTTTATACATTTTCGATCTACTGCAAAACCTCTTACATATATTGTTGTTTAAGATACAATCCTAACCTATAAAATTCCTTGTTCGAATATCCTTTCATTTATAAAGTTTCCCTTGATTTGCTGAGTCATTTCAAAATTAGCAGATAGGTACCAAATTCAGGAACAGACACATACCCAGACATACTCACACACAGTACAAAGTATAGATTAAATTATCAATTTACTTAATCAGAGATAGAAAAACCTTATTGTAAGTCAGTTTGACCACCTAGAACTGGAACAGATGAAGCCTACTTAGCATAGGATCCCTTGTGTCCTCAAGCCCCTAATTGCTGAGTGGCGAGCAGCGCCCAGTGATACTGTCCACATCAGGAGCCTCCTGATTTGTGGAGCTCAATTTCTTGTGGGCCTTTGTCATTTCATAATAGATGTTTTCATTACAATCTATGAAGAAAAAAATATAAAATCTTTATCCATTTAAGGAAAACATCAATTCCCTCATTCTGAACTAACCTCAATTTATAGTGACGAGGTTTTGTCATTGTTCAGGGTAGAACATGGCAGGAACATGGTGTCAGTAGGAATTTCATTGAGAGTTCCAACACTGAAAACAACTCACTTTTCAATGGCTTCTATATAATATTGGACCTTTTGTCTCCTGAATTCCTTAGAAGTTTCTATTTTGAGCCAGGCTCCAGGCTTGGTACCACAGACTGTTAGATAAGATGCAGCCTTATGTTCATTGAGACCATGGTACAGTAGGCCACACAGATCAATGTCCACGTATTTTGAATGATAAACTTGTCACCAAAGAGGCAATTATTGAGTGCTGTGGAAGAATATAATGGGACATTTAATACATTGTGTGGGAATGAGAGAGGTACCTTGGAGAAGGTAACATTTGAGATGTTGGTTGTTAATTAATGAGTTAAAGAAGATGGAGACAATATATCGGTCATAGAGAACACTTTATTTAAAAATATATATTTATGGGCCTCCCTAGTGGCGCAGTGGTTGAGTGCTGCGCTGTGGAGCTGTCGGCAGCGTGCGATGAGAGTTCGACGCCCAGCCAGGGAGATTCCCACATGGTGCAGTAGACCTCTCCTGCCTCGCCTGCTGCTCCCCTCAGCAGTGTATTTCTGATCTGCCTGTTCTGCTCCCCACTCTGTCTCTGGTGAACCCTCTCGCCACCCCACACCTCGGGCCTGTACCCCAGCTTGTATGTATAAATTTAAAAAAATTGTATAAATAAATAAATCTTTAGAAAAAATATTTATTTATGCATACAAGAGTAGGGGTATAAGCCAGAAGTGTGTGTAGGGGACTTCATCAGAGACAGAGTGGGGAGCAGAACGGGCAGAATGACTGAATTATACTGCTGAGGGGAGCAGCAGGTGAGACAGGAGAGGTCTGCTGTGCCATGTGGGAAGCTCCCTGGCTGGGGATTGAACTTGTGTTGCAGTGGTTGCTGATAGCTTCATAGTGCTGAGATATCCCCTTGAGCCACCAAGGAGACCCGATAGAGAATACTTTATAAAAATGAAGGGTATCACACTGCCATGGAGCTGAACATGATTTATTGTTCTGGTTTAAGAGACCCTCAACATTAGAACACATTTTGTGCTTTTGGGGCCAACTCATATTAGGTCCTAGTCAGCAAATTATTTTTGATGAATTACTTACTGTGGGCACATCACTGCACTATATGTAAATTCTAAAAAAAAAAAATAATTCACTGAAATCTTTTGCATAGACATGTATGTCTGTGTGCATGTATGCAGTAGAAGCTAGATGACAGATTCATAGATGGATGGATGGATGGATGAGTGGATAGATGGATGAATAGATAGAAAGATAGACATGGGGGAGTTTAGATATTTTCTAAGATTCTATATCATTAATAATAATTTTGCTGCATGATATTGTTTTTGTGTTTTCCCAATTTGAATCTGTTTCTGAATACTTTTATTTCAGGAATGACACTTTCATTGGCAACCTTTAAGTGTTCATCTTACTGACTTGTAACACAATGATTTATGTGAAACGACTTTTTAGCACTCGATAAACGCTTGTTGACTGACTGACTTTCACAAATATTTAAGATAAGAATGATGAATATAGTGAAGTAATTTTGCCAACAGGAAGCTAACTGTGTGCCAAGATCTGTATACAACGTAAATCACAAGGACATGAATGTCTCACGGCTGCCTGGGGGAAGTACACAGATGCACTTTTCCAAGCAACAGATTCACTTTTCCACAGCTTATGGCTGAAAAAAAGGCTTTAGGCAGGACCTACCAAACTATTCTTGAGACTGACAGTGAGTAAATCCACACTGAAGTTTACATTTTTAGAGCACTATAAAGTGTGCCATGCAGCAGTGCCTACATATCATAGACAATAGATAAAACTACACTTAGAAATTAAACAGTCCTAGCTGCTTTGCCAGCCTAGTGTAAGTCAACTTTATATGTTATTCAATTTCTCCAGCATTCTTTTAAATACATTTTTTCAAAAGGTATCATGGCATTTTTCCCATTGTTAAACACAGATGTTCATATGCACCTCTAATTTTTTTTAAAGATTTATTTATTTATGCATACAAGCTGGGGTACAGGTCAGAGGCATGGGGTGGTGAGAGGGTTCACCAGAGACAGAGTGGGGAGCAGAACAGGCAGATCGACGGAAATACACTGCTAAGGGGAGCAGAGGGTGAGGCAGGAGAGATCTGCCACACCATTTGGGAATTTCCCCGGTGGGGCTTCGAACTCGTGTCGCCACTGCCGACAGCTCCACAGCACAGTGCTTAATTGCTGTGCCACCAAGGAGGCCCTCTAATTCTAAGCTTAATGTGCTTGGTCTATTTCAGTGATAGTAATGTGACTCACGGTAACAGAAACCACAAGGTAGCACTAGAACTTGGGGGGACCCAGGACTCAAGTAGCATGTCAGGAATATTCTGATGCCATGACATTTTCTTGCTCTCCGTTCTATCTTCATCCTCTGCAGTTTGGCTCTTACTACATATACAGAGCTACACTTTTGTGGCTGATACCCTACCAACCAGACTGGAAACACCAGTGACAAGGAAAACATTTGCTTTTTTTTTTTTAAATCATTCTGGCCAAAGTCCTAAGGACATGTATTAATTCAATGGAGAGAAGGTGAATTATTTAATTATTTATACATGGGTCAACCCAAGCTAGAACATCAAGGTCACGTAGGGGAGAGGCTTCAATATCTATACATTATTGATGATATAACTGTTGTATTATAATTATTTTTATTTCAGAAATGATGTATTTGGTTGTGTAGAGAATTTACCAGGAGAGAAAACTGCAAAGTTTTAGGAAGATTTTGCAATATTAGGTAACAGAGGATGAGGACTGTCTTTTAGGTTCACTGAACAGAAATTGGTTGTCAGAGATTCTAAAGAAAAATGTAGCCTTTTCCCTTATTTTGTAGTTGAAACAGGACAGGAGAAGAATCACATGTTCAAGGTCACATACCATTTTTTTTTTGATAAGATAAAGAGCAAAAATATATTAGAACTAAAAATGAATAAAACATGAGTGAAAATATTGTCATGAAGATTCATTTTAAATTCAATAAACAGCAAATAAATAGGTATAGTAATGAGGATAGAGAGGAGCAAGAATGAGACTGAGATATGAAAGAGATCCCAAACAACAGGAATTATTTTTTCCTTTATGATATTTTTCCCTCTCCCTTAGGAGTTATGATAATATGCCAATATCCTAACATAGTAGTAACATGATTAGATCTATAAATTTGAGACAGAACTGTATTGGAAAAGAAGAAGTTGTCTAATGTATTAAAGAAAGACCAAATAAGAGCCAAGAACCACTGGTCAAATTGTCTAAGTCAGTGGTTCCTAACTTTTCAAGTTGCAGGTCTATTTTAAATGTAATTTTTCACTTATTCCCACTGGATGTAGTAATCCTTGTCCTCATAAAAGCTACAGACACTTTTATATGAATATAGATCCTGAAGACTCATACAACAACTCCAGGGCTCCACAGTCCCCACCATCCATGACAGTACTAAAAGAGTTAAATATATGGACCTGAATTAGGACACTGACAATAATGTTGAAATTTGAGAATGAGTCACAAGTTAGAGTAAATAGAACTTTGTATTCCATTAGATTGTAAGAGAAATGTCAGGGAACAGGTGCAGGGGAGCAGCATGAGGAGTGGGTCAGGGATTCGAGCAGTAGTCTACCTAAGACATGGTGTGGCTTGATCTGTATTCAGGAGCTCTAACCCTGTGCTATATATATATGTATATATGTGTATATATATATATATATATATATATATGTGTGTGTGTGTGTGTGTATATATGTATACATATGTATATATATGTGTGTATATATACATGCACATATACATATATGTACACACACATATATGTATCTCCTGTCCTCCAATATGTGGCTTGGTATATGATGGACTTATAAAGGCCTGCACTGTCCGCGGCCCCGCCCTCCAGCCCCGCGCGAGCGTGCGCACAGCCGCCCTCCAGCCGGCAAACAGCCCGGCTCCCGCCCGCCCTCCAGCTGCCTGCACCGTCCGCGGCCCCGCCCTCCAGCCCGGCGCGAGCGTGCGCACAGCCGCCCTCCAGCCGGCAAACAGCCCGGCTCCCGCCCGCCCTCCAGCTGCCTGCACCGTCCGCGGCCCCGCCCTCCAGCCCGG
>PVIJ01013111.1:36233-46654 GCA_004024925.1 Scalopus aquaticus | reverse complement strand
GGAGGATAAGGGCACAGGATGGAGGAGAGGAGAATACAGGGGACCGTGGAGATGGATCACGGGTGAATTGGTGGTGGGCTGCCCAAGGGGAATCCAAAATGTAAAAGACATAAATAACAATAAAAAAAAAAAATGGGAAAAAAAAAAAAACTTTGACATTAGCTTTCTAAGTGTAGGTTGTCTTGTCTATATAATAGGATAATAATATTCATTCCCTTTCCTTACATGACTATTTTAAGAATAAGAAAAATGAAATATATGTATATACTCTGACAACAGAGAAAAGGAATATTTAAATGTAAAATATTCTAGGAAAGAAAATAATAAGAAAGAAAGGAAAAGATATAAGAAAATGTATTGACATTTTATTGTTACTGAAATAATGTAATTTTAAGATGTTCAGATATAACATTACATTTTATCAATTATTCAAGATAGTTTTTTTAGCAATAAATTTAACTTCAGAGTAAATTATTTTTTTTGTCAATTTCAGAGTCAATATGCTACATGAAAATGTTTTATAACACTATTATATAAATTATTGGAATGCACAGCAAGATTGATTTTTAGGACAGGAATATCTTTATTTTGTATTACTTATATAAATATGGATGATATTATGTATTTGTAATTTTATATAATATCCATAATATTGAATTTGATATTTTTTAATGTAAAATAAAAACTAGATAATGTAACGACTCTGAAGTAAGTAAGCTTCAATTCTCAAAAATTTGAATCCGGCTTAGGTTGGATTACTCTAAAAAATATTAGTTAAAATGTGGTTAATTCTGGAAGGATGAAGCATTATTATGTGTTGATATACTGTAAAAATAAATACTACATAAATATATTTAAAATTTCTTAGTGATCTTTGGGAAAATTTAGAGTAGACTCTGGGTTTATTTATGGGCAGCAACATATCTGTATAAGTCATCTTAGTTACTTTTTCATAGGTAATTTATTATTTCAATGTGAGATAACAACTAATTTGATATTCACTTATCTGATTCCAGAATCAGGTTGCAATTAATCTTAGTAAATTTACAAAATGTCATGACAGGAATGCTTCAGTGTACTGTTAGCTATTTAAATAGGTCATATGATATTAATTTTAAAATAGCAATATTTCCCAGGAAGAAAACAAAATAATTATTTCTTTTCTCTGTTTTCCCCTGTGTTGGGAATATTTGTTAAGATGTATAACCTATTGCTTGGCTTACTAAAACCAGGTTCTCAGAGAGCTTCTGATGGGCCTCCATCTTTTCCCTGGGGTTTGTGTGGTTCAAGCCCAGATGGGACCAGGATCCTGTTTTGTCCTTGACAAACTAGGGTAGTTGCTGATATGAGACACCCTCAGAGAATAGGGCCTTCTCTTTTTCTCAATCATTTATTATGATTCTGTTGTTATAACTCTCCCTCCCATCAAGACACAATTTGTTGTTTTTCAGGCACTGCATTAGCTAAACAAGATTTAAAAAATATATTATGTTTTCCTTCTGTGAGCTTATATGCTATGATGGGATAGTCACCAGAAGGTAATGTGAGATCAATGTAGAAAGGGCTGATAGAGATCTACTAAGGTTATGAAAGGTACAAAGGTTTGAGGCTCCTCATACCTCCAGGGGAAGGGGACAGGAAAAGGCTTTTTAGGAGTAGCTTGGGATGAATCCAAAAGAAATAGGAGTTTGTCAAACAATGAAATGCAGGGAGAGAACCTTTCCTTCTAAGTGAAATGCTTGAGCAAATGCACAGCATGACATGAGAAACAATTTGGAGTTCACTAGGAATCTGTAGGTAGGCACTTTCTGATGTGCACTTTTGAATAGCCAATACTTTAAAGATATTTAAGCATCATGGAATACACATTACCGTTTATTTGGGCTCCCACTAGAGCTTAGTTGTTGTTTCAGCGGTAATATGTGTAAAATAACACATTTGTTTAGTTGGAGTTGACACAATGGAAAGGGTATTTGTCATTAGAATTATATATACTGGAGGTTTCTCCTTTTCCACCACTCACCATGTGGTCAAGGGCAATTTATTTAAACTTTCAGAGTCTTAGTTTCCTTATCTCTAAAACAGATACAAATATTGATGCTTTCAAGTTGACATGAAGATTAAATGATGTGTTTTTATGATATTTAGGATAGTATGAGTCCAAACTAACCCCTCAATAAATGTCACCTTTCACTATTTATTGGTTTACATAAATATCAATTTATATAGTGAAAAACTAAATTTATTGAAAATAGGAGACTAATGAAGCCTGAAAACATAGTTTAGTATATCTAGCTTACTTAAACTGATATGCTAGATTTAATAAATCATGTTTGTGTTCCTTTGTTAATAGGCAAAATCTCAAATATTATCCAGTGTACTGGATGTTGCTCATAAATTTATAAAGGAAGATAATCCAAATGAACCAAAGGAGGAGGATCATTCTACTAGAGAGAATAGTAAAAGCCAACATACATCTAAATCACTACTTCTGCAAAGGAGAAGCTCTGAGGTAAGCTGAAGAAAATATGGTAGTCATTTTCCATCATGCATGATCATGGAGATTGTCATTCATGTAGTTAGCTAGAGCTGTGGTGTTTTGAGATTATTTTGTTGTTATTTAATATGAGCTTTTTTATTAATCAATTTGATTGTAAAAATCTTTTTAAGGTAGTAGCTTTGATTCCACTGAACACTGATTTTTTTTTTATAATATATATTTTTATTGTTATTTATGTCTTTTACATTTTGCATTCCCCTTGGGTAGCCCACCACCAATTCACCCGTGATTTTTTGATGTATGATTATTTGATCATGTGTTTTCTATTACATCAGGAAATATGCAAGTCTTCATGTGAAATAGAAAACAAAATGACAATTTGATATTAAGACTTCAGAGAAGAAAGAAATATAAAACCTTACCAAATCCTTTAGGTGACAGACAATTTTATTCATACTTAAAATCAAATTTATACCAAACTGGCAGTTATTGAGATTGACTACTGAACCTGGTTTGTGCTGGATAGGCTTTCATTGGCTCATTTACATATTTTAATAATAGAATTGTATTGATTCTTTAGTAAGAAATAAACTTCCTCAAATTTGTATCTATGTAACCATCCTCATTTTTTTAGATGCCCCCCTCCTTTTCACTGTAGTTCAAATATAGGAGTAACTTTGTCAAAATCAGCATTTTGTTAACTTTTATCAAAATCACCACTTCGTTAAGTAGTGATTGTCAGGCTTGAACTTTAGTTTATTGAGTTCAAACTCACGTTCATAGAACATGAAAAAAAAAAAAGAATTTATGCAAGTAAGCCTCTTTCCAGCAGAGAAGATATATTTGAATTGTCTGGAAAAATTACATATTCCTGTTGGTCTTCCTTTTTAATAGACCTGTGAAGGGCATTTGTGAAGAATCACTGAGGGAGTTACAGTCTCATCATTATAATAATAATTTATTGAGTTGACTTTATTCCAGACACTTTCCTAAATATTTTCCATGCATTATCTCTTTTTGTACTTTCTTCTTTGTGCGTATGGATATTTTTCAGATGAGAAAACATTGGCAAATATTTATTTTAGTAAATTGCCCATGTTATTGTGGGTAGAGGAATACATATTTGAACTCGGACTTTTCTATTCTAAGTTACTAGCCTTCTTTTTTTTATTTTTTTTTTTTTATTTATGCATACAAGAAAGAGCTGGGGCATGCAAGAGCCAGAGGTGTGGAGGGGTGAGAGGATTCACCAGAGACAGAGTGGGGAGCAGAACAGACGGATCAACTGAAATACACTGCTGAGGGGATCTGTGGGTGAGACAGGAGAGGTCTACTGCGCCATGTGCGCCACCTCCCTGGTCAAGGATTGAACTCATTCTGCAGTGGCTGCCATAGCTTCATAGTACTGAGCTTTAACCCCTTGTGCCACCAGGGAGGTCCCCAAGTTACTTGCTTTCAATCACTACTCAGAATCTGTGGTTTTAGGGGTTTCTCCTTTGTTTTACCTGCTATTTTAAACAATTTGTCCTATTAATTGTAATAGTGAATCAACAATAATTAACACTTGATTTTAGGTATTGTACTTAATACCTTACATGCTTTAACTTTTCCGATAATTATAATAACCATGTAAGCTTTGTGTTATAAATATCCCATTTAACAGATGAGAAAGTCAGTGAGAGATTAAATAACTAGTTTTAGAAGGCTATAAAACTTACTCCTTTGCCTGGGCATTCATTCATTCATTCATTCATTCATCCCCATAATAAATACTCTCCCTTATAACTGTGTAATGTTGTATAGACCCTCCACCTCTTAACTTCAATCATTAATTTAATGGTTTCAACCAAAATTATGCATTAAAATTAACTAGAGAAATATTTTTAAAGAAACATACATAAATGTGGGTAGAATCTAAACATGTGTGACTTTAATAACTGCACAGTGATTCTGGTGAGTATTCCTGGCTGGGTAGCACTGCTATAAACCCTCAAGTTTGCATCTATATGCAGGATATTCCCTCGTGTGCTTGGAACTCCACTGTGCTGAAGAGCAGTGGTTTCCCAACTGTAATAAGCATCAGAAATACTTGGATGAGTTAGATAAAAATGTACATATTTTATCTGATGTCCTCCCCCTCCCATTTTAATATTTTTACATCTAGATAAAGGCCCAAGAATCTGATTTTTCATTAGCATACCAGGCAGTTCTCCTGCCTGGAAGAGTAAAAATAGTACTAAAACTTGGTAACTGTTTTAGGGTTTTTTTATGCATTCAAATCAATGGATACCCTTGATAAAGTATGGTTCTTGAAGTACTTTCATTTTAGAAAATGATACCTGGGTTGAAATACAGACCCTGTTTTTTTTTTTTTTTTTGTTTTTTTGTTTTTAATAGCTTTGTAACATCAGGTTATTTACTTAGCCTTTTGATCCTGTTACCTCTTCTGGAAAGTAGGCATGTTAAAATATATCTTACAAGATTATCATGTGACTTAGAAGGATAATGGCTATAAAACACTGGATTTCATGTGCTCTTTCAAACTTCCTAGATCCATTATCATTGGGCAAGTTCATTTTAGACTCCTAGTAGAAATGACATCTGCAAGTTCAAGGCTGAAACATTTAAGAGTCAATGTGCATTTCTCTGGCTTTTTCCTACACTGCCATTGCTATGTAGAAGCCAAGTGTTTCAAAGGCATAGCTATACAACACAAATGCCTCATATCGCTGACTGATTGCTCAGAGGTGTCCTGAAGAACTGCTGGGATTGCTGAATACTTAAATTCGTTTTGAGCCATTGAATTTATCAGTGTATCTTCATTAATGTAGCACATACACAGACCAGACACGCACACAGCTCTCACATTGCTCACTGGATCCATATGAAAACTTTACTACATACTCCTAAAACTCAGTGTTTTCAACATAAATTCACTTTTCCTCTAAAACCTATTGAAATGACTATTGGCGGCAGCCAATGTATTAGCTTTCCAGTTCAGCAAGAACAAGTGATTTCCTAAAGTCCTTTCTCTCACTGTTCTGCTCACCCTTTCATTTAAAATGCCTCATGCTGTCTACAGCCTAAAGACTCTCTTTCTTGACTATTTGGTCACCTCTATTCTTATTGCTTTCCAAATACTCAAATTATTTTTTTCTTAAGGTTCAAAAGTTTTATAAAGTAGAAAAGGCATTTCATTCTCTTCCTCCTCTAGGAGCCGGTAATATTTCCTGTTTTCTGGTTATGTATTTCTTTACACAAATGTTAAGAGCGTTTTCATACTGCTCTGAAATGTTTTTTTACTTAACAATATAGTTTTGACATTGTATGGGTAATTCTACAGCATTCTTGTTCTATACAGTGACTGTAAAATACTCCATTTATTTGGATGTGAAATGATTTTTTAACATACATCTTACTCTGAACAACATTTATATGGTTTCAATATTCTGCCAGTACAAATAATAATTTTGAAAACAATTTTGTATTTTTCTATCATCTGTCTATCTACCTATCTATCTATCTATCGTCTATATTCAACATTTGTCTATCACTTCATCTCTATAATGAGATACTGAAATTCCTAAGAAAAGATGGTTATGCAGCATGAATTGATATTTATTGCCCAATCACTATAACATTATCATTGGTTTCCTTGTGTCCAAATTATTCCCTATTTCTCTTTCTCCACCCTGCTATAGGAATATTTAGTAGCATGCATTTTCAACAAAAATTTTTAAAGTCTTCAGTTCCTCTATATGGTAAGCAGGATCCCTGTTGATTTGACCTGCCTTTTCTTAACACTCAGTATTTTCTCGTAGCACACTTTTTGTGATAGCAGTGCAAATGATTTACATTTCCATACCACATTACTTCTTGGCCTTTGGGTTAAGACAAGTATACATCTTGTCTTGTGCTGTGTGACTCCATGTCTTGGCGTATGTAACATCCCTCTCTCTGAAATACTGTCCCTGTCACTTCTTGCCCATAAAATTCTTATTTGTCTGAGTTAAATTCTTGTAACTTTGTACCTGTTCCTATTGTAGCCAACAGATAATATCTAGTGTGTAGCAGATTCCTAGATATTTTTTTGTTTATAATAACTTTTTTAACATGTTTAATCATCTTTTCTTGCTTGTATTCCAACATTATTCCCATTTATTTTCCAATTAAAGTCTGAACATTTTAGGTCTTCTCCTGTAACTAGAAGAAACACAGATTTTTGCAGTTTGATCAGTGTGGGCAATCCATATTTGATAATTCAGAATTCATATGGGATTTATTTTGCTTTAGTTTTCTAATTTGGCTATTCTCTGTAATTCACTGGGTAACTGCCAAATGCTACCTTTATTCACTTCTGTGACTTCATAGGGGTTGTGTGTTTTGTATTGAGTTCATCCTTCACTCTATCACAAGTTGAGGAGCTCTTGGTGTTTCATATGTATTGACTAATTTATTCATTAATTCAACTAACTTTTTTAAGGTTTATTTTTATTTATTAATGTATACAAGAACTGGGATGTAGGCCAGAGGTGCAGGAGGGTAAGAGGACTATGTGTGAGAGGATTCACCAGAGATAGAGGGGGGCGCAGAACAGGCAGACTGACTGAAATACACTGCTGAAGGGAGCAATGGACATGATAGGAGAGGTCTGCTACACCATGTGGGTTAACTCCCTGTCCAGGGATTGAACTCATGCTGCAATGGCTGGTGATAGCTTGATAGCACTAAGGCTTTAACCCTCCACCACCAGAGCGGTCCTAATTCAACTGACTTTTGATGAGAAGCTTCTTTGCACCAGGCTCTGATCTAGATACTGAGAGAAAAAAAATCCTTGATCAAAATGCATTTTAATAAGAGGAGGCAAATAAGCATATAGACTAAATTCACATGGAGATAATGTATGGGGAGAAAAATAATGAAAATAAAGGATAGAAAGTAGGAGAGGAAGAGGCTATACTTTTAAAATTATCAGGAGGGTCATCATCTAGTCTCTGAATAGGTGAACTTTGCATAGAGACCTAATGAAATGAATGGAATGACTATGGATAATATGAAGAAGGATCATTCCAGAAATTGGACAAGCAAGAGTAAGACCTTAAAGAAGAAACATGGGTTTTCCTAAATTGCAGGAATATTTGTTTTGCTGGAGTAGGCTGAGAACTGAAGGAAGGAAGTAAAAGCAGGGTCTACAAGGTTGTGTGGGCCTTTTTAAATCCTGTAGGAACTGGAGTTTTCCTAAAGAATCATTGATAGGTTTTGATCAGGGATGACATGATCAAACATATATTAACTATTTTTTTCTGCTGTGGGGAGGTTACAGGAAGCAGGAAGAGGTTGAAGAAGAGGAATATATGCAAGGCTATTGTCACTTTCTATGGAGAACTCTGATGAATAAAATAATGATGTTTTATTATCAGTACTCTAGTTTTCATTCTGAGGAGAACATGTATGGTTGCCATTAGAGTTTTAAAGGAATCATATATGACATTGTGAAGTTTTAGTCATGAATTTGATGTAGTATATACAAATGTTTATTCTTAATGATGAACACCTGAAAACTATATAATGTTCCAATGCAATATTACTCCAATAATAAATATGGGATCCCCAGCCCCCCTTGTTCTTGGAGATATTGTCTTGGTGCCCAGAGTTTCTGCTAGTGAAACTAAAATGTAGAGTCAGTCAGGGGTTCTCTCACCAGGGCAAAAGTCCTGGTATGAGGGATATATTGGGAAGCCAGCATCTGCTGAAAACAGCAGGCATACTTTATGGCCAGATTAGCATAACAGCTAGACTACCTTAACAGTAAGTTAAGTGAGAACAGGGACTAGAGACAGGATGCTTTGATCAGAAGAAGAATGGAGCTTCCCATGCAACAGCCTCTATTCACTTCCCCCTAGCATGTTATGCATCCCCAATTTACATCCCCACTGGGTACATTCCTTCACTTACTTGTCCACCTTCCCTGAACCTTATCCTCAATAAATGTGAGACTGCCCTTGTAAAGGGGGTGCACTTCTTGAGTTATAAGTCCCTCTAGGTCTCTCTCTCTCTATTTAGACTTTGAGTTGTCTTTCCACCATTCTGTGCCACTCCCAACTCTGCAACCCCATGGAGTGACAAAGAAAGAAATAATATATATACAGCAGTCAAATATTCTAGTCTACGTTAAAATGATGTGTTTTATAGTGCTCAATAATTAATGCTGCTTGTATTATATTTTTAGAAACAGAAATTTTAGTAAAACACACTTTAGTATATTTTTAATTGGTTTAGGTAGAAGTTTCAACACCCAAAAGAGGAGAATGTACAAAATCAGGAGATACACTCTTGTGTGAGGGGACATTCAGCGAAGAAACTTCTGCCCAGTCCTTTCAGGAAGCTTTAAATAAGCGGAGAACTGAACACCATGTTGATGACAAGAAACATAATTTGCATGCAATAAAAGCAGGTAAAATTATTTCATAAAATGAATGTTGTAAAGTTGAATTTTTTGGTCTCCATTCTCTGTGTATATAAATGCAATGATCAATAATTGTAAATATTTGTATAGCGGTTTGATATAACTCTTCAAAGGTGTCTTCACTGTATGACCATTAATTTGAAGTCTTATACTTATAGAACCCTGAAATAGAATTTGGAGATGTTTGTTTCTTGTGTAAATTCAGGCTATCAAATAAATGGAAAATTGGGTTATTTCAGTCTTGCAACTCCTAGAAGGAAATCTTTCTAAAGATAAGTATTCCAATTTTCAATATTTTTTAAATTAAGGTAATATTGGTTTACAACACTCTGTATGATTCAGAAATATAGGATCTTTCCTTTTCAGGTAAGAAGTATATGTTACTGAATCACATCACCACCAAATCACCCATAGCTTGGTACCATAGTCCATTGTTCCTCTCCTTTTCATCTCCATGCTCCCAGTCCTCTCTGGTAGCCTTTGTTTCATAGTCATATTCTAGGGTTTATTTTAGGCTTAGTGTTGTCTGACTCTTTTGTTTTATTTTACTGTATTACAAATATGAATAAAACCATATAGTGTTTGTCTTACTCCTTCTGGACTACTTTGCTTCATATAATCCCCTAAAGTTCCATCCATGTTGTTGCAAATTTCAAGGGTTCATCTTTTCCTCCCCCCTTTTTATAGCTGAGTAATATTCCATGTGTATTTTGCATGTCCTAATTCTTATATCTGTCCTTGGGCACTGAGGCTACATACATAATTTGTCTAGTGTATATAGTACTGCAATGAATATAGGAACACATAATCCTTTCAAATTAGTGTTTTTTGCATTATTCAGGTAGATACCTAGAAGTGAGATTCCTGGATTATATGGTAGATCTATTTTTTTAGATTTTGAGAAACTGCCCTACTATTTTCCACAGGCATTGGGATAGTCTACATCCAATAGCTTACAAAGGAAAGTTCATTTTTCTTCACATACTTGTGAATTATGTCGTTTTTCTGACAGATTTGAGAGCAGAGCGGGATCTTTGGGTACACTCTGGGAAAGGTTTCACCAGACCTCCCTTTGGTGGCACGTGGCAAGTTTCTCCACAAGGCAAAGGCTCAGTTGTAAAGAACAGGTTTATTAGGAAAAGGGACAAAGAAGTGTAGGACACTTGCACAGACACAAGCAGGCAGAAAGGGCTGCCCCTTTGTGGGGGCAGGTTGGGTTTTTATCCTCTTCTTTCTGTCGGGAGGGGCTCATCTTCGGAGGAAGGTTTCTGTTTGCTGGTTAACTAGATTGGATCCAGAAGATGTGGTACATATACACAATGGAATACTATTCAGCATGGAAAGAAGATAAACACATGCAATTTTTAGCGACATGGATGGAATTAGAGGGGATCATACTCAATGAAATAAGCCAGAAAGAAAGAGAAAAATATCGAATGGTTTCACTTATAACAG
>PVIJ01013111.1:0-36133 GCA_004024925.1 Scalopus aquaticus | reverse complement strand
CTGCAGTCTAGCTCCTTCCTATATTTTTCAACTCAGGTGCTGGTGCCTAGGGATTGTGCTCATGGTTATGTTAATTCCTTCTACCCCCACTTCCTCATCTGGTTCCTCATCTGGTTGTTTGGTTTTACCCTTGAGTTAGATGGAGTTACAAAGTTGAAAAGTTGCTGTTTCAAAACCTTTTAATTTGGGGCATTCTCAAAGGTATGAGAACATATCTCCTTGTGGTTTTTTGATTTGCATTTCCCTGATGATAAGTGATGATGAGCATTTTTTTCATGTGACAATTGGTCACCCATACGTTGTCGTCTTCTCTAGCTTTTCTGCCAATTTTTTTTCATTGGGATTCTTAATTTTCTTTTTGTTGAGTTATGTGAGTTGTCTACTTTTTAAATATCATTGTTTTCTTTTGCTATCAGACTAATGTTCTCTTTATATATCACTGTTTTCTTTTGCTATCGGACTAATGTTCTCATAAAAAAATTTCAAAGCATTCTGTCAATGTTTTTCAAAAAATTTGACAAAGTATGGTGTAGTTTGTCATTGAAGGTTTGATAGAGCTCACCTGTGAAACTGTCTGACCATGGGCTTTTGATTTTGGGAAGACTTGAATTTTGCTTCAATAAGCTTGCTTGTAATTGTTCTGTTCAGGTTTTCTGTTTCTTCCTAATTCAGTCTTAGAGGGTTGTATATCTCTAAGAAATTGTCCATTTCTTCTAGATTATTCAATTTATCAGCTTATAGGTGTTTGTATTTATCAGCTTATAGGTGTTTGTAGTTGTCTCTTAATATCATCTGTAATTTTGAGAAATCGGTTGCTACTTCTCCTCTCTCATTTTTTATTCTTTAATAGAGTTTTCTGTCTATTTTGTTTGTGAGCCTACCTGGAGTCTTATCTGGTTTGTTTCTATTCTAATTATTATTTTCTTCCTTTGACTTTGTTTTTTTGTTTGTTCTTTTCTAATTCCTTAAAGTGTGAAAGCAGATTATTTGATCTCATTGTTGTTTCTTGATATGGGCTTCTATTGCTATATACATCTGTTATAGCCTGCTTTTTCTGTGTCCCATAATTTCTGGTATTACTTGTCTTCATTGTTATTTGTCTTCAAAGTTTTTTTTAGTTTCTTCTTTATTTCCTCATTAATGCAATAGATAATCCATAGTTGAGTCTCCACATATGAGAAGTTTTTCCTGCTTGTTTTTTGTGGTTGATCTCTAGTTTGATATCATAATCAAGAAGGTAGCTGATATGACTTCAAATTTCATGAATTTTTAACACATTTTTGTGACCTATATTTTGATCTAACCTGGAGAATGTTCCATGTGCACTTGAGAAGAATTTGAAGCAAGGTTTTTTGTGATAAAGTGATTATAAATGTTTATTAAGCTCAGGTGTTCCAATTTCTCATATAACATGATTATTGTCTTGTTGATTCTCTTCCAGGTTGACCTGTCCATTAATGAGAATATACTGTTATTGTCCCCTAGTACTAGTGTGTTGTTGCTAATATCTGTTTTTAGATTTGTTAATATTTGTCTTACATATGTTGTTGTTCATTTCTTTGGTGGATGTGTATTGATGATACACACCTTCCTGATATATTATTCTCTCAATCCTTCCTGTCTCTTGTAACTTTTTTTTATTTTAAAGATTTTTTTTTTATTTTAAAGATTTATTTATTTATTTATTTATTTATTTATGCATAGAAGAACTGGGGTGTAGGCCAGAGATGCAGGAAGTGAGCAGATTCACCAGAGACAGTGTGGGGAGCAAAACAGACACATCTACTGAAGTACACTGCTAAGGAGAACAGCAGGTGAGACAGAAGAGGTCTGCGCCAAATGTAGGTTAGTTCCCTGGCTCCACATCAAAACCAGGCCACAGGGATGACAGTGCTGAAACTTCACCCCTACAACACCAGGGAGGCCCTCTTCTAAGATATTTAGATGGAATTCTATTTTGTCTGATATAAGTATGACTGTCCCTGTTTGTTTGTTTGTTTGTTTTAAGGGGAGCAGGGAGAGAGATTACATTTGTTTACAGGATTGTTTTTTCTAGCCATTTACTTTAAGTTTGTATTTACTTATGGAGCTGAGATGGGTCTACTGGAGAAAGGAAAGTTGGGTTTTGTTTTCTGAACCAATTTTCAACTTGTGCCTTCTGATTATTGTGTTAAGTCCATTTATATTTAGGGTGATTATTATGGTGATTAGATTTGTTGACATTTGTTTTATTTTTCTGGTTCTATTCGTTTGCTTGTTCAATATTTTGTGGAAATTCTTCTTTGATGTTGCTAAGAGACCTCTTAAGAATATTTTTCCCAATTGTGTTTATTGTGGTAAAGTTGGTTTACATCATTGTAACTGTCTCGGGGGTTATAGGTTGAAGCCTCTACAAACGCATCTTTTTACACTGTGCCTATCACCGTTGCTTTTAGCATTTCTTGTCAAGTCTAATAATACTTGCAATCTCCTTCAACATTGCTTTGTCTGAGGAAGCCTTTATTTCTCATATCTGAAGGAATGTCTAGCCGGAATAGTATTCTAAATTTTTTACCTTTAATTATTTGAATGTGTTGTTTCATTCTCTCCTTGCCTGTAGAGTTGCTTTAGAGAAGATTGATGTAGGACTGATGGGACTGCATGTACAGATTATTTGCTTTTTCTCCCTAGCCACCTTCAATATTCTTTGTTTTGATCTCTGGAAGTTTTATGATTATGCATCCAGGTTTTGATCTCTTTACACTTAGATAGCCAAGTGTTCTTTTAGCTTTGTGGACAAGTGTATTTAGTTCCCTCTCCAGATTTGGGAAGCTTTCATTGGTTATTTATTTGAATAAGTTTTCTCTTCCTATCTCATTTTTTCCTCTTTGGGAATACACATCACTCTTATGTTATCTTTCCTTAAGAAATCTTGTAATTCCTGATGTATTTCTTTCTTTCTTTTTTTTAATCTTTCTTCTTCCAGGTGGGTCCTTTGTGAATTATCATCTTCAAGGTCACTGGCTTGTTCTTCTATTTGGTCTATTTTACTTCAAGAACTTTCTCCAATTTTTTAAAATATGCTCTATTTCTTTACCTTTTATATCTCTGTTGTTTTCTTATTTAAAGTTTCAATTTTTGTTTTTGTCTATTAATTTCATTTCTCATGTCTTTCATTTATTTTGTGAGTTTTCTTCCAGTTCTTTAAATTTCTTTGTCATGGCAAATTTGGCTTCTGTATCTGACAGGAGGAGAAAATCTTCCATGAGTTTGTGGTTGGATTCTGGATATCTGTTCTTTCGTTATAATGACATAATCCTTTGAGAAATCAAGGTGCTGTGTGTTATGTGTGTGTGTGTGTGTGTTTAATTTAATTATTTATGCGTATAGGATATGGGGTGAAGGCCAGAGGTGTGTGTGTATGTGGGAGTGAGAGGATTCACCAGAGACAGAGTGGGGAGCAGAACAGGCAGATCGACTGAAGTACACTGCTGAAGGTAGCAGTGGGCGATACAGGAGAGGTCTGCTGAACCATGTAAGTTAGCTCCCTGGCCAGAAATCAAACTCATGCTGTAGTGGATGATGATAGCTTCATAGCGCTGAGACTTACCTGCTTGTGCCACCAGGGAGGCCCTGTGTATTGCATTTCTTGCCTACCCTTCTTCCTGCTTTTGATTTCCCTATTATTTTTTAATTGACTCAAGCAGTGATGTAGAGATTTTCAATCCTCCACTTACAGAAGATGGTGTTTACATATTTATATATCTATATCTATGTCTATATATTTCTTTTTAACTTTTTTTCCAGCTTTATATGATTTTAAATGTTTGACATTTCTGAGTTTGTCTACAAACTTAGTGACCAGAAATTGCGTTTGCTCTGTCAGTAGTGTGGGTTGGTCTTGGAGGGGTTACACAAGTAGATCCAATCATTGAGTTCCACAAGGTCAATAATGGTTGGAAGTGTGAGAAGGAGGAGTGTAGCCTATAGTCCTTTTTTCTTTTATTTGGGAGCCAGCCAACTGGGAGTACCTCATCTATTTCACATATAAATCCCCTCAGTCCAGGGTGAATGACTCCAAAACCATGAGTTTTCACCTCTCTGGGGATGCCAGCCAGATGGTTTTTAAGGCAGCTCCCACACTGGACTACAAGCTCCAGGGTTTTTTTTTTATTACCTCAACTCTTGCTTAATCACACACACATCTTTTAAGTGTCCCTCCTGGTGTGGTTCATGTTGGTCTCTGATGTTCAGAAGTTGTTCCACTTTCACCCCAATCCACAAGACCTTCTGGGTGCAGTGCAACCGTGATTTTCATATTATTCTCCAAGGAGCAAAGCAAGGAACCTCCTGAGTTGACATCTTTGACGTTAAGGATAGCTATTCCTTTGACAAACTATAATGACACTGTATAAAATGGAGGATCTTTAAGAAAGAAAAAGAATTTATTTATATGTGCCTTGAAAAATATTTCAAGAGTTACTGTGAATTTTAAAGGAATTTGTTTCTATTTTGTTTTTCCTTGTTTTTGAAGAAATATTTCTTTATTTCTTGATTTTCACACCTGTATTTTAAAAATTTATGCTGTTGATTACTTAAGTGTATGGTATCTTTGCTCTAAGTTTCTCTGTATCGCTTGAGGAAAAACATATGTTGTAAAAGTATTTGATTTATTAATTAGAATTTTATAGGACTCCCATTGCTTTTCATTGAAAAGAAAATGTGTGATAATAAATTTCAGTCATTTATCTTATTTGACAGCATTCAACATTATTGGTTTTATTTTATTCTTTTCTAGTGCAGAAACAATTTCTTCTTTAAAATGTTGTAATTCAAAAATGGCTTTTATTATGGTATGTTCCAATTTTTCTAAATTTTTCAAGGGTTTTTGTTATCAATGGATGCTGAATTTTATCAGATGCTTTCTCAGCGTCTATTGATATGATCTTATGATATTCATTTTCCTTTTTGTTCATTTGGTGGATTACATGGATTGCTTTTTGGATGTTGAACCAATCCTTTGTTTCTGGTATAAATTCCATGTGGTCATGATGTATTGACTTTTAATGCATTGTTGGATTCAATTTCCTAAGATTTTATTGAGAGTTTTGCATCTGTGTTCATTAAGGAGATGGGTCTATAGTTTTGAATTTTTTGTGTTGTCTTTGTTTTTGGTATCAGTGTAATGTTAGTCTCATAAAAAGTATTTGGGAATACTTCTTTTTCAATTTTTTTAAAGCTATTTGAGCAGCATACATATTAGTTCATCTTTGAAAGTTTGGTAAAACTTGCTTCTGAAGTCGTCGGTTCATGGACTTGTTTTTAGGGGAGAGTTTTTATTACTATTTCAATTTCCTTGCTTATGATTGGTTTGTTCGTGTTTTCTATTTCTTCACTATTCAGTATTAGATGATTACATAATTCTAAGAATTTTCCATTTTATCTAGGTTGTTGAATTTGTTGGCATATAAATGTTTATAATAATCTCTCAGTATCCACTGAATTTCTGCAGTATTTGTTACAATGTCTCTTTTATCTTTGATCCTGTTAATTTGAGGTTTCTCCCTTTTTTTCTTAGTGAGCCTAGCTATATGGTGATTTTATTTTTTCAAAGAATCAGGTTTTGACTTCATTGATCTTTTGGACTGTCTCTGCTATTAAAACATTTGTTTATGCTCTAATTTTTATTTACTTCCTACTATTGGTTTTTGGATATTTTTTAATCTTTTCCTAGTTTCTGAAAATACGGTGAAAGATTATTTACTTGGGCCTTTTCTTGTTTCTTGATGTGGGTCTGTATAGCTATATACTTCATTTTATTATTATATTTGTTGTGTCCCACGCGTTCTGGAATGTTGTGTTCTTATTATCATTTATCTCAAGGTATTTTTTATTTTCTCTTTGATTTCCTCACTAACTCAGCAGTTTTCAATTAGTGTGTTGTCTATTGTCCACATATTAGTGTATTTATTTCCTTTTTTTTATAGATGATTTGTAGTTTGATACCTCTATTGTCCAAGAAGATAATTCCTATGATTTCAGTCTTCATTAATTTGTTGATATTTCTCTTGTGTAGCAATATGTGATTAATACTTGAGAATTTTCATTGTGTACTTTAAAAAAAATGTCTTTTGTGGCTTTTTTTTTTTTGAGTGCAGTACCCTATAGATGTCTACTAAGTCCATTGCTAAATCTTTGCTTAATCTTGTTTCCCCATTCAAGTTTTTGTCTTATTGATTTGTCTGTTGTTGAGAGTGGACTGTTAAAGTCTTTTGCCACATATGTGTTTTTTCCAATTTTTTTCTTCTGTGTTGATTATAGTTGCCTTACATATTTTGACACTCATTTGTTTGGTAAATATATGTTGATAAGTACTATATGCTCCTCATGTATTGTTCCCATAATCATAATGTAGTATCCATCCCTGTCTCCTGTTAGTGTTTTTATTTATTTATTTGTTTATTTATTTATTTATTTATTTAAAGGTTTATTTTTTTATTTTTGCATACAAGCTGAGATGCAGGCCAGAGATGTGAGGCGGTGAGAGGGTTCACCAGAGATAGAGTGGAGAGCAGAACAGGCAGATTGACTGAAATACTCTGATGCGGGGCGTAGCAGGTGAGGCAGGAGAGGTCTGCCCTGTCATTTGGGATTCTCCTAGACCAGGCATCGAACTCACATTGCAGCTGCCGACAGCTCCAAAGCGCTGCGCCAACCTGTTGTGTCACCAGGGAGGCTCATTGTTACCATTTTTAAATAGAAATTTATTTTGTCTGATATAAATATGGCTTTACCTGCCTTCCTTTGTGTCCCATTCTCTTGTAGGATAGTTTCCCAATCCTTAACTTGAGCTTTGATTATCTTTGGAGCTCAGGTTTGTCTCCTGGCAACCACAAAACATTGTGGTCTATTTCTTAATCTAATCAGATACACTGTCTTTTAGTTAGTGAATTTACTCCATTAATATTTAGAGGGATTATTGATCTATAAAATCTGTTACCATTATTGTTTCTTAGATTTTTTTGGTCTATTTTTCAGGTTTTTTTTTTTTTTTTTTTGTGTGTGTGCTTTTGTTTATATGTATATATATATGTGTCTATCTATACAAATACATATATATATATATATATATATATAATATCATTGTTCATTTTGTATAATGTATGCTTGTATGCTTTCTACTTGGTACTCAGATGCAAAAGTAGTAAACTATTTCTCTAGATACATTGTCTTCCATTTCTACCCTACCCTGTGTCCCTAGAGGTAGAATTCTTGAGATTGCGTCTCTGTCTTCTGGTTGGGTTTGACCAACTGGAGACTCTTACCAATACATTGTAGGATGAGACAAGACAATGGAGGTATTTACTTCCTATCTCCTTAATTTGATGAAATTTTTAACATAGGTATATTTTGTATATATTAGCACTTTTCAGATGACCACTCTTCCACAGCCTTTGCTTTAGTGACTTATAGCATTCTCTTATTTCATCCTGTCATACCTAGTGTTGGTAACAGCTTTCCAGTTTTTCAGTATCTTCTTGCCTTAATATCACTTGGTCCCTTATCCCTACCAACAAAGTTATAAATTAGCCCCTTCATTCAGCCTTCTTCAAATTAGCCCTTTCTGTATCCATTTTCTTGTCAGCATCTTGACTGATACAGACGATTAGAAAAAGTGTTTAGAAATAACCAAGATTTGAGTTGTAGTCTAGAAAATGAGCTGGAGAATGGTAATATAAAATAGTATGTTCAGGGGCCTCCCTGGTGGTGCCATGGGTTAAGTCTCAGCACTATGAAGCTGTCCAGAGCCACTGTAGCACGAGATTAATACCCTTCCAGGGAACTTCCCACATGGCACAGCAGACCTCTCCTGTCTCGTCCACTGCTCCCCTCAGCAGTGTATTTCATTCAATCTGCCTGCTCTGCTCCCCACTCTATCTCTGGTGAATCCTCTCGCACACCCCCATACATACCTCTGGCCCATACCCCAGACTGTATGCATAAGTAAATAAATCTTTAAAAAATAAAATAATAAATGTGCAAATGATCCATCATGGGGAGAGCGTATTGTGTTATTGGAACTGAAATTAAATGTGGGTATTGTAACACAGAGATTAGAGAAAAATTGGATTTAGTGACTTGGAAAGACAAGTCTGCAAAGAAGAGAGTGACATAGATATAGGAAGAAAGTTGGTAAAGTGTAGTCTCAAAACCAATGTTTTATTTTTTTATTTATTTTATTGTTATTTATGTCTTTTACATTTTGTATTCCCCTTGGGCAACCCATCACCAATTCACCCGTGATCCATCTCCATGGTCCCCTGTATTCTCCTCTCTTCCATTTTGTGCCCTTATCCTCCCCACCTCCCCAGCCCCCCCACCGCTGAGTTTCTGTCTCCCACCCAGCCTCCCTATAGTCCTGTTATAAGTGAAACCACTCGATATCTTTCTTTTTCTTTCTGGCTTATTTCACTGAGTATGATTCCCTCTAATTCCATCCATGTCGCTGCAAATTGCATGTGTTTATCTTCTTTCCATGATGAATAGTATTCCATTGTGTATATGTACCACATCTTCTGGATCCAATCATCCATTTTTGGACATCTGGGTTGCTTCCATACCTTTGCTATTGTGAATAGTGCCTCAATGAACATACAGGTGCATGTATCCTTTCGGATTAGTGTTTTTGTGTCCTTTGGGTAAATTCCCAAAAGTGGGATTGCTGGGTCATATGGGAGCTCCATGTTTATCAGTTTGAGGAATCACCATACAGCTTTCCATAGTGGTTGGACCAGTTCACATTCCCACCAGCAGTGTAGAAGAGTTCCTTTTTCTCCACATCCTTTCCAGCATTTGTTGTTGTCTGTATTTTTAATGTGTGCCATCCTCTCAGGTGTGAGGTGGTATCTCATAGTGGTTTTGATTTGCATTTCCTTGATTATAAGTGATGTTGAGTATTTTTTCATATATCTGTTGGCCATTTGCTTTTCTTCTTTGGACAAGTGCCTTTTGAGCTCTTCTGCCCATTTTTTGATTGGGCAGGCTCACAAGAGCCTGAATTTGCTGGTGCACATTTCCAGTAGGCAAAGTAGAACGTCCTCCACTTACAGAACCAAAAACGTAGCAAATGACACCTAAACCCAGTACCAAAAAAAAAAAAAAAAAAACACCCAGAAGCACAGATTGAAAAGTATGGATGGCTGACAAACCACCCATGGATGCATAAAGAAGCAAAATCATTTGCCACATGCCAGGTTTCATCAAATTGTTCATGCTTATAAAACTGGAGGTAATATTCAAAGGGAAAAGTCTATTCAAACTCAAAGTTGGAAGAAAACTGAACGAACTTATGTCCGGTAGAAAATTGCGAAAATTCATGGTTGAGGCCAAATCTGGGCCAAAAACACACCCACAAAAGAAAGCTGTACATGAGAAAAGCAAAAACAAAATCATCAAGACTGGGGACATAATGATCATGCCACGTGTCCTGCAGACCAAATGCGCTTCAGGTGACCAATGCAAGTTACCTCAGGCTGATCAACCACAGGTGTCCTGTCCAACCAGGTTGGGTGCCAAAACTGTTAAAGGGCAGCCCTGATATAAATGAGGTGCCTGTCTGTGGGTTCTCACCTGTGCGCTTAAAAGGGACTTATAAGACTCAACTGCAGACACACACAAGAAAATTAATAAAAGGGAAGGGAAAAAAGATAAAGAATAAATTGGTGAATGCGTCCTACCAGCTCTGCTGCGCTGAAATCTTAATGGCACACTCGAAAAACTAGCAATCCACCACCATGAGCAATCGCCCCCGTCCAAGCTCATAGGTCTGTTTTTTAAATCCCAAAACCATTTGTTAACTCCACCCTCAGTCCTCAGCATCCTTCTTTTGGTGATGATGGCATTCTGGGATTCGTAGTCCTACATGTCTTGGATCTCTCTGGCTTGAGGTGGGGGTGGGGTCCTGGGACACTCCGCTTTCCTGAGGACCACCCTCTTATACCTCCACCTCTGATGATCAGTCAAGAGAAAGAGATTATCTGGAAGGTGGAGAGTCTAGTAATCCTGTATTTGTGCTGCTTTTTTTCCACAGTAAATCTCCATCAATTTAAAATATCTCTGAATAGTGGTTTTACCTTAATAGTACTTTGAACCATCTTCAAGATCTGGAAGTAAATTGTCATGCAGATATAAATTCATGAGGACAGTTGTCGGTTATTTATCTTCTTTTTCCCATGATGTGCAAATATTACTGGCAGTGGTCTTTATATATCCTGTGTTTATAGAATATATAATTTGCCTGTTTGTATTAATCCTTATCATTATAAAGTTACTTTAAAAAATGTTGTAAGTCAGAAGATGTCACCTCATAGGGTGGCTGCGTTGGGAGAGGTGCTGGATGGAGGAAAGACAATTCAAAGTCAAAGTAGAGAGAGAAAGAGACCTAGAGAGGCTTGCTCCTCTGGAGATGCATCACATATTTCCCGGGCCAGTCTCATATTTATTGGGTATCAGATTCAGGGAATGTGGGCAAGTACATGGAGGAATGTAGGGGTGGGGGTGTAGATTGGGGATGCATAATTGTCTGGTGCAAGCTAGGGGGAAAGTGAGTAGGAGCTATTGTCTGCGGGGGTGGGGGGGCTCCATTGTTGCTGCTGATCAAAATATCCTCTCTCTAGTCCCTGTTTACCTTTAACTTCCTGTTAAGTTGATCTAGCTGGTTATGCTAATTTGGCCACAATGTCTGCCTGTTGTTTTCAGCAGATATCCTCATACCAAGACTTTTGTCCAGGTGAGCAGCCCCCTGCCTGACTCTACATTTTAGCTTGCCCAGCAGCAACTCTGGACTCCAAGACAACAAGGGGGCCTGGGGAATCTACAAGAAGATCCTTTCATTTTAAGGAATTATTGAAGAAAACTCTGTAGTCTTTTAATAATTCACCACTATTTAATACTTTGCATTATTTAAAGCTAGATCTATTGATTATATAGATAATATGAAACACATTTCCCTCAAAAATGGGTAGCTATGCATGTGAAGAGAAGATTTGGTAATTTATATTCTAGGCTACATTAATTATTCACATTATATTTACTTTTCAGATTCATTGGAAGAATGTGAAGTACAAACTAATCTGAAAATTTGGAGAGAACCACTTAAGATTGAATTTAAAGAGGACAGTCTATCCTATATGGAAAAATTATGGCTTAAAAAACATAGAAGGTATATTCTGAATCTGTGCATTATTAATAACAAATATAAAGACTATTAATGTCCCTTGTCTGTGTGACATGTTTTTGTAGCATTTTTCTTTGTGCTTCAAATTTACATAAATGATTTTAAAGCAACCTTAAATCCCTGTGAAGCCTCTACTATTTTAATTAGACTATTAAATTTATTTATGTATATGATGCATCCTTGATTTAGGTTTTGTCTTGAGAAATGGGTATGGATATGTAGAAAAAAGACGTAAGTAGAGGACATTATTTAAGGATAAGTGCAAATATAATGAATTAAAATTTACTTTGAAAAAGTATTGCTGTCAGTATTTTACATTAGCTTAAACTTTTGTTGCTTTGCTTTTCGGAATCTAAATCTGTTAAGACCTTTACTGTTATGGTCTTAGTGATAGTATTAAAATATGTTTTATTCAAACACTGTATCATTACATATACCATTTCATAAACTAGGTAAAATTTAAACTATTAAATATTAAAGCAAAATTCTATCATTTCTTACAGAGTCATTCATAAGTTTACTATTATGTAAGAACGGTATTGGGTGATACATTTTTTAGCCATCATTAGTTTTCCCTGTAGGCACGCTGCTCATGTCATTGAGCCAGTGAATCACCTAGAGGCTATTGTAAAATATTTACCTTTTCAGGATGTCTGACAGGGGGATGGGGGAGTAGAGCTACTACATTGCTGAATTTCAAGCAGATGTCAGGTGGTACTGGTGTGGAGAATGCCAATCTCTGAACCACATTTTGAGGACCAAGGTGTGACAGAACCTGTCTAGAAGGAAAATGAGGAATGGTCATCAAGGCTTTCCTTCATCTTCAGTCATACAAAGATCTGTTCAGGTGGTCCACCATCTTTGGATTCTCCATAGCATTCCTAGTGAGTTATAATTTGTTTCTGCCTAATTTCTAAACTTCATATTTTTTCTAATTCTGCCTCTCAAGCCAATAGAGAGATATTAAATTTCTTTTTCCGATGCCATTACTTCAGAATTTTGAAATTAGTATTCATGTTTTCACTGAAGCATCTCTTTGATAGGATGATGTATCTGTCCTCACTCCTTTCAAATAATTTTCATGGGATAGGTTTTTTAATTTTGAAATGAGATTTTGAATAGAGTACAAGACTCCCATATGTCATTCACTTGGCACTCTCTAATGGTAACAACATCTTACATAATTACAGTACATTTACCAAAACTAAGACATTAACAGTGGCACAACATTTTTGACTAAAGAAGAGACTTTATTTAGATTTCAACAGTTTTTCCACTAAGAACTTTTTTCTTCTCTAAGATCCTATCCAGATCTCACATTCCATTTTTTTTTGGGGGGGGCATGGTGGTGGTGGTATATCTCCTTATCATTAAAATTATTTAGTTTCCCCTTGTCTTTCATCACCTTGACATATTGGAGAGTAATTGCCAGGTGTTCAGTTAAATGCACTCTATTTGTATCTATGGGTGTTTTTCCATAAGATTGAGAATTATACATCTTGAAGAATAATAGCATAGAAAGGATGTGTCCTTCTCAGTGCCTGCTATCCCAGAAACATATCAGTGCACCTCATCAACAGAATAGTCACTTTTTTCAATTAATTAAATATTGGTTAACTCATTTTTAACTGAATTAACATTGGGTTACTACCATAATATATTACCACCATAGTGCACCCACTACCAGCTAACTCATATTCCACCACCACAGACCATTGTTTTCACCCTTCTCCCACCGTTTAGTGTTTTAGTTCTGTATGGTTAGTTTTAAAGCTCTGTTTGACTACTTACTTACTTTATATTGGTCATATTAGTGAAATCATCTGTTATTAACCTTTCTCATTCTGACTTATGGGCCATTCTCCAGAGGTGTAAAATGGAATATCATTGTCGTCTTGATTTGTATTTCTCTAATAATAAGCGTTTGTGAACCTTTTATTTTTTTCATGTGCTGCTGGTCATTCTAATGTCTTCTTTGGAAAAGAGTCTGTTTAGTTCTTTTGCCCACATTTTTATTGGGCAATTTGTTTCATTTTTATAGAGTTTTATGATTTCTTTACATACCTTTGATATCAGCCCATTGTCAGATATATGGTGTGTAGATATTTTCGTCCATTCAGTAGGGTGTCTTTTTATTTTAGTTATAGTTTCTTTCAAAGTACAGAAACATTTTACTTTGATATAATCCCAGCTATTTATGTCTGTTTTTTTTCTCCTTGCTGTAGGGAGTGAATCCATAAAATCATTGCTAAAGGTTATGCCATGAAGTGTTTTGCCTATGTTTTCTTTTTTATTGTATGATGTCAGGTTGTACATACAAATCTTTGATCCATCTATGTTGATTTTGGCATACAGTGTGAGATTGTGGACTGATTTAATTCTTTTACCTGCAGATGTCAGTTTTCCAAACACAATTTATTGAAGAAGCTGTCTTTGTTTCAATGTATTTTTTTGGCTCCTTTGTCATAGATTAAAGTCCACATACGTGGGTTTATTTCTGGACTCTGAATTCTATACCATTGGATTGTGTGTCTGTTGTTGTACCAGTACCAGTCTGTTTATTTATTGTGTCTTTATAATATAGCTTGAGGTCTGGAAGTGTGATCCCTCCATACCCTTCTTCTCTGTCAAGATTGCTTTTGCTAATTCTGTATCTTTTGTGATTTCATATGAATTTCAGTAATATTTGCTCTAGTTCTTTGAAATATGCCATTGATATTTTTATTGGGCTTGCTTTCGAGTGGGATGCTTTGAGTGGGATGGCCATTTTGGCAATATTGATTGTTCCAATCCATGAGCTGGGAATTTTGTTTTCTATTCCTTTGTGTCTTCTTTTTTTTTTCAGCAATGTATTATTATTATTTTGATATGGGTATTTTACCTCTGTTAAGTATACTCTGAGTTTTTTTATAATTAGGCATGGGACTACTTTCAAGTTTGCTCTCCTCTTTGCTCTCCTTTTTTTTTTTTTTTTTTTGTACATTGGAATGCAACTGATTTATGTGTGCCACTTGGCTAAACTAATTGTTTCAGTTAGTTTTTGTGTAGACTCTTGAGGGTTCCCATGTCATCTCTAAATAATGATAGCTTTACTTCTTCTTTCCAGTTTGCATTCCTTTTATATCTTTCTCTTACATAAATGCTCCAGCTAGGACTTCTAGTACTATATTGGAAAGCAGTGGTGAGAGTGGATATCCTTTTCTTGCTCCAGGTTTTAATGTGAAGGCTTTCAGTTTTTCACCATTAAGAATGATGTTAGTTGGGGGTTTGTTATATATGACTTTTATTATGTTCAGATATGTCCCTTTAATCTTGAATTTTTCAAGGGCCTTCATCATAAATGGATGTTAACCTTTATCAAATGCTTTATCAGCATCTATTCATATGACCATATGGTTTTTATTTTTCTTTTTGTTGGTGTGGAGAATTACATTAATTGATTTTAAGATGTTGAACCATCCTATTGACCCTAGAATAAATCCCACTTGGTTGTGGTATATAAATCTTTTGATGCACTGCTGGATTCAGTTTGCTAAGATTTCATTGAGGATTTTTATATCTGTGTTGATTAGGTTGATTGGTCTATAGCTTTCTTTTTTGTGTGTGTTATCTTTGGTTTTGGTATTAGTTTAATGTTGGCTTCATAAAATATATTTAGTGTAGTATTCCTTCTTTTTAAATTTTTGGGGAGAATTTATGCAAGGTAGGCATTGGTCCTTCTATGATGGTTTGGTAGAAGTTACTTGTGAAGCCATCTAGCCCTGAACTCTTGTTTTTGGGGAAAGTTTTGATTACTGTTTCAATTTTCTTTCCTGCGTTTCGTTTGTTCAGGGCTTGCATTTCTTCCCTAGTTAGTCTCATTTGATTGTATAATTCTAAGAATTTGTCTCTTCTAGATTATTGAATTTGTCAGCATAGAAAAGTTCATAGTAGTGTCTAATTATCCTATGAATTTCTGCACCATCTGTTGTGATTTCTCTTCTTTTGTTTTTGATTATATTTATTTCAGATGTCTCCCTTATTTTCTTGGTGAGCCTTGCAAAATGTTTGTCCTTTTTTTTCTTCAAGGAACCAGCTTTGGATTTATTTGATTTTTCTTTTTGGGGGGGTATTTTTTTAATTGCTATTTCATTCACTATTTAATTCTTATTTGATTTTTATTATTTCTGTTCTTCTACTGGCTTGTGGATTTGTTTGTTCTTGTTTTTCTAATTCCTCTAGTTGAGAGAGAGTTATTTATTTGAGCCCTTTGTTTCTTATGTGGGCCTGTGTTGCTATATATTTCCCTCTTGGTACTGATTTTATTACATCTCATACGTTGTGAATGATTTTGTGTGCTCATTTTCATTTGTCTTCAGATATTTTTCAATTTATTTTTTGATTTCCTTATTAACCCAGTGTTCTTTCAGTATTGTTCAGTCTCCATGTATTAATAGATTTCCCTGCTTTCTTTTGATAGTTGATTACTAGTTTGATACTGTTATGGTCTGAGAAGATGTTGGGTATGATTTCATTCTTTGTGAAATCATTGATATTTGTTTTGTGTCCCAGAATGTGGTCCATTTTGGAGAATGTCCCCTGTGTTTGAGAAAAATGTGTATTCTGCTTTTTTGGGGTGCTAAATCCTGTACATCTAAGAAGTCTATTTCTTTATTTGAAACTATTGTTCCCTGTTTATTTTCTGTCTAATTGATCTGTTCATTGGTGAGAGTGGGATTTTGAAGTTCCCTACTAAATATGTATGTTTCCCAATGTTTTATTTCAGATAGTAGTTACTAATATACTTTGGTTCTCCTTCATTTGGTGCATATACATTGATGAGTTTTTAATGTCTTCTTGATGTATTGTTCCCTAAATCATTACATAGTGTCCCTTTTTGTCTCTTAGGCATTTTACCTGGAAATATATTGTGTTTGATATAACTATGGCTGTGTCTGCCTTCATTAGAGTCCCATTTGCTTGTAGGATTGTTTTCAAACCATTTACTTTGAGCCTAAATTTATCTTTGAAGTTTAGGTATGTTTAGTGGAGGAAGCAGAAGTTTGGGTTCTGTTTCCAGTCCATTTACACTTAAAATTATTATTGATAGTGATTATCCATTGCTTCATTCTATTCTTAATTTTTGTGGATCAATCTATTTCCGGATTTATTTTTGGTGTATGTTCCTCTTTTGTGTCTCAATGTGTAATGTAAGCTCCTTTCAATAATTCTGGGAGGGCTGGTTTACTGTTTGCAAATTTCTTGAGCTTTTCTATGTCTGAAAGGGCCTTTACCATTACCTGAGGTATGAAGGATAGTTTCACATGGTAGAGTATTCTTGACTGTCAGTTTTTTTTTTTCTTTTAGTATTTGGAAGATGCCATTCTATTTATTTCTCACTCATGGTGTTTCTTCAGGAAAATATGATTTAATATGATCAAGGTACCTTTGTAGCTTATCATTTTCTTCCCATTGCCAGTTTCTGTATTCTCTCTTTGTCCTGAATTTGGGGAAATTTTACTACTAAATGACTTGGTGTCAATCTCATTTTGTCTAAGTATGCCAGGGTTCATTTAGCTCCTTGTATTTGTACATTTATTACCTTCCTTCTCTAGTTTCAGGAAGCTTTCCACCATTATTTTATTTTTAAAGATTTGTTTATTTATGCATACAAGAACTGGGGTTTAGGCCAGAGGTGTGGGGGGCGGGGTGAGAGGATTCACCAGAGACAGGTTGGGGAGCAGAACAGGCAGATCAGCTGAAGTACACTGCTGAAGGTGGCAGTGGGCAAGGCAGTAGGGGTCTATTGCACCATGTGTGTGTCAGCTCCCTAGTCCTGGATTGAACTCATGCTGCAGTGGCTGCTGATGTCTTCATAGTACTGAGACTTAACCCCTTGTGTCACCAGACACTTAACACTTAAACCTTGTGCCTCCATTATTTTTTTTGAATACAATTACTATTCCTTTCTTCTCTCTTCCCCCTCTCATATTTCCGTTATTCCTATGTTGCCTTTTTTGATAGAGGTGCATATTTCTCAGAGTGTTTCTTCTTTATTTTTATCTTGTTTCTCTGTTTCATTATTTTGTTTTTTTTACATTTGCATTTTTTAAAAAAAGATTTATTTATTTATGCACGCAAGCTGGGGTGTAGGCCAGAGGTGTATGTGTGGGAGAATGGTTAGAAGATTCACCAGACACAGAGTGGGGAGCAGAACAGGTAGATGAACTGAAGTACATTGCTGAGGGGAGCAACGGGTGAGGCAGGAGAGGTCTGCTGCACCATGTGGGAATCTCCCTGGTGAGGGTTGGAACTCCTGTTATAGTAGCTACTGATAGCTTCACAGGCTGAGACTTAACCAGTTGTGCCACCAGGGAGGCCCTACATTTGCATTTTTAATTATGCTGGCTCATTGTTCCACTTGATTTATTCTACTTCCTTGAATTTCTTCTGAGTTTTTCCACCTGTATTTTTTGAAATCCTGAAACTCCATTTTTATCTTATTTAGAGCTTCATAGTCTGCTTAATTTAATTGATTTTCAATTCTAAGGGCATTAATTTGTTTTCTCTAAATGTTCTACCATTTATTTTATTTATTTATTTATTTATTATTTTTTAAAGATTCATTTATTTATGCATACAAGCTGGGATACAGGCCAGAGGTGTGGGCCGGCGAGAGGGTTCACGAGAGACAGAATGGGGAGCAGAATAGGCAGATGGACAGAAATACACTGCTGAGGAGAGCAGCAGGCGAGGCAGGAGAGGTCTGCCGTGCCATGTGGGAATCCCCCCTGCCACGCATCAAACTTGTGTCGCTGCTGCTGACAGCTCCACAGGGCAGCACTTGACTGCTGTGCCGTCAGGGAGGCCCCTCTTTATTTTTTTTTTCTTTAAAGATTTCTTTATTTATACATACAAGGTAGGGTACAGGCCAGAGTTGTGAGACAGCAAGAGGTTTCACCAGAGGCAGAGCAGAGAGCAGAACTGGCATATCGATGGAAATATACTGCTGAGGGGAGCAGCGGGTGAGACAGGAGAGGTCTGCTGCTCCATGTGGGTATCTCCCTTGTCTGGCATTGAAATCATGTCACTGCTGCTGACTGCTCCACAGTGCAGCACTTAACCGCTGCACCATCAGGGAGACCCCAATTTTCTACCATTTCTTTACATCTTTTAATATTGCAGCTCTAAACTCTGTACCTGGCAGGTAGAACATAGATTCTGTTTCCATAACTTACAGTTCTGAAAATTTGTTCTTCCTGTGTTGTACTGGTCCTTGGGGATTCATGTTGCCATATGTTTGTTTTTATTTTTTTGCTCATTATCAACTTTGAAAACCAGTTTTTGTATGTAGGGTTTCCTTTGAGCTTGGCTTCTACTCCCTCACTGATCATGGTTCTCACCTATTTGGGCAGGCCACTGGTAGGATTTCACAGGAGGTCTTGAGGCCTCTTACTGCTCTGGCACACTTCCTGATGCAGTTTCAGTGTCTCACCAGTCTGTGCAGTTGCTGGCAGGGATCTTGTGGAAAGTTCCACGGTCTTTGTACATCTGGAAGGTGCTCGCATGGTCCTGTAGGTCATAAGACTTCTGCTGGTCTCGGTTGTACTGGCTAGGAGGTTGCAAGGCCTCTGCTAGTCTGTATGGGGGCTGGTGGAATGTCTCGAGGCCTCTGGCTGCTCAGGCACCATCCCTAACACAGGTCTGGAGCTCCAATTATCTGCATGGGCACTGTGTGGTCTCACAGAAGTATTGAAATCTTTGCTGGTCTAAGAGGGAATTGGTAGGGTCCCACAAAAGTTATCTGGCTTCCCTGGATCCCTCCTTAAAGTGGGCAGGAGAGTCACTTTGGATGCTCACATGGTAATGTGTTTAGCAACTTCCTCCACTATAAAACACCTCTTTTCTCTTCATAACTAATGTCTTGGTTCATTCAGCCTATTTTAACAATATGCTAGACAGGGTGTATTAAAGACCACAAAGGTTTGTTTCTCAAAATTCTGAAGACTAGAAAGTTTCAGACAGCTTGCTTCCCTTTCTCTGTGTCCTCACATGGCTATTTGGACTCCCTTTTATAATGGCAGAAATCTCATCATGTTGGCTGTGTCTCAGAGTCTAATGACCTTTCACACTCTCCACTTCCAAATATGATCACATTGGGCATTAGGATTCAACATATATATTTGAATTTCTTCATGTTTCCCCTTTGTACTTAATTCTCCTTTCCAACCAACAGCAAATCTGACACCTTCAAGAAGTTTTATTCATGGACACATGAAGTCCTTAGCTATACTTAATACAGAATGTGCCAAATTTCCTTAGTAGGGAACAACAATTAGTGACATATTCCCAGGATTTTATTTACATAGTTATTTTTTAACAGTAATTATCATCTTGAGTTAATGTTTTATTTCTTAAAAATAGCAAATACTGAAGGGGAAGAAAAAGATAACCTACCCTACTGGTTTATTTCTTTCCTTACAAATTTGCCTTTTTCTGAATGTCAGTAAATTAAATCATGAGTATGTAACCTTTTGTAGTTCTTCATTTAGCAAAATGCCTTTAAGTTTCATCTATAATCTTGAATGAATGAAGAGCTGTTCTTTTTTACTGGGAATGTATTTCATCATCATGATTTATGATACCCAGTTACCTGTCAGGGTATATCGGCTGATTTCCAATTATGGACTATATTGATTAAATTTTATAAAAACATCTTTATATAGGCTTTATTTGTATATATTTTTAATTCATTGGGTAAATACTTGGAAATGCAGTGGCTATGTTTTATAATAAATATGTATTTATCTTATGAGAAACTGCCAAACTCTTTTCTAAAATTAGTTTATTATCTGATATACCTTCTAGCAACATATGAATGCTACTTGTACTCTCTATCATTGCCAATGTCTGGTATTTTTCAGGCTTTTTTCCTTTTGGTGGTCATTACAATACGTGTATATTGGTATCCCATTATGACTTATGTGGCAGATTGCTAGTTCATTCATGCACTGTTCTGATTATTCCTGTATAACTACTAACCGCACTGTCTATATCTCTTTAAAAGGACATTCTTAACCATCCTTCAGATGAGATACTCAGTAGTATAAACCTATTGATAATCTCTTTTTAGTTTAGGAATATGTACTCAAAAGTAATTCCAAGATGTCTTGTCGTTTTTAGTGGCGACTTTTTAATATTTTTATACTGAATTCCCTATTAAATTAAAGAAACATACATTCATTATCAAATGGCCACCATTATTTGTAAGTACACACATTTGAGAAGCTTTATTCATGGGCACATGAAGTCCTGAACTATCTAAATAACGGATGCGCCAAATTTCCTTAGCAGGGAACAACAGTTAGTGAACATATTCCCAGTATCTTATTTACACAGTTATTTTTTTAAAAGATATATTCATTTATGCATACGATCTGGGGTTTAGGCCAGAGGTGTGGGGGGTGAGAGGATTCACCAGAGACAGAGTGAGGAGCAAAACAGATAGATCGACTAAAGTATGCTGCTGAGGGGAGCAGCGGGCAAGGCAGAAGAGGTCTGCTGTGCCATGTGGGAATCTCCTTGGCTGGGTATCAAACTCATCCTGCAGTGGCTCTGGATAACTTCATAGTGCTGCTCTCAACCCATTGCGCCACCAGGGAGGCCCTACAAAGTTATTTTTTAACAGTAATTATTATCTTGAGTTAATACTTTATTTCTTAAAAATAGACATTATTGTAGGGCAATCCATTTGCATTTCATCAGTTTGTGATACATTTCTCATGCTGTGCTTCAAAAAATTTTCCATACTGATAAACATAATCTTAGCTTAGATTTTATTGTTGATTATAATTGTCATGTTTTATAATAGCCTTATATGTCTACTACATTTTGCTTTCATATTTATTTTCTGATATGGATAATAATTTTTTTTGTGTGTATTTTTACCGATAACATATGTAATTATTGATAGATGTTAATGGCCTTTCCCACAGTGGCTCTTTGAGATGTTAGGAAATCTTTATGTATGACTGTGTACGATTTGGATTTAGAATATTTAAAAGGTTAATATTAGTAATTAATTGGCATTCTAACTCCAGTTTTCCTACTCTTTCCAATACATGTAGTTCTCAATTCTAGCAAATCAGCAGAAGCACCTGGGGCAAGTTTCTAGAATACTGATTTCTGCAACAAACACAGACAGACCTAAAAGTCAGTGTTTTTAAGGGTGGGTATGAGATTCTACATTTTAGGTCAATTTTTCCTGTTGATTCTGATGCAGACAATATAACATTGAATCATAGAATAATTGATTTAGGATTACTCATTGTGAGGTTTCCCAAGTAAATTGATCAATATTCAATAATGTCCATAGATTATTGTAGTAATCTATTTTAAAAAAAAATTCTAAAAAGAAATTCATCCTTTATTTATGTACCATAATCTTTTAACACTGTTTTATTGCAAGTGCCTGGTATGAAGACTGTCATCTCCATTGACTAACTAGTTTTTTATTCTTGGGCAAATCATTTTTCTCTTGTCCATGATTTCTCACCTCTAATACATTTAGTTTAGAAAGCAATCTGTGGGACCTCTTCACCAAATTACTCCATTATCTAGATAAATCTTTGATTCTGGGCTTTAGTCATAAAATAAGGGTTTTTAATTTCATGAAGAAATAATTTGTGAGGAAACAAAGCTGAACAATGTATATATAATTATTTTGTAGTATTCTAATCTACACAATACATATATTGGGAAAATACACATAGGCATAGCTCGTGTAGAGATTTTCAAATTTTTGTGTATTCAAAAACTGCTAAAGAGGTAATAGAACTAATGGTCAAGAAAAGAAAGTTGAGAGGCAAAATGATTGGGCTCAAATTCTTCTTCATTTATTACTGGAAAGTCATTTTACATCTTTTTATCTCAATTTTTTCACCTATAAAATTAAGATTATGTTAGAGCTTATTTAATATACTTATTAAAATACAGTGTACATAAATTAGTTAGAAAAGAGCTTGGTACATATTTTGTGGTGATGTTATCTATTAATATCATTAGTAATGCCCTGGTTTTACATGAAAAGCTTGTGAAATTGCATAGTCTATAGGGCTATACAGCTACTTATGTTCTGGTTAAAAATTAAAATGACCTCCTCCCAAATAATCTAGAAATATACTCTGTAACCAAATGTACACTCCTGACCTCTGAGAATTTCTGGGCTTTATTTTCTTTCATATGAGATAGGCCTTATTGAATTCCACTGCTAATTGTGTGATAGATGCCACAGCCAGAATATCTCACATTTTTATTTGGGAACCTATATTCTACCCTGCTGATTTGGTGAAAGTTTAGAAAATTTTCTGCAAGTTGCATTAGAATTCATAAACTAATAAAGCTAAGACTGTGAGATATAATATGCATTCATAAATTAGCTTTTTAAATATTATGAGATATTTTATGTACTCCCTGTGGCTTGTGTGAGAACACTGGCGTCTAACATTACTTTGATTTTCATTTTAAACAAAAACAGTAGGATATGCAATTGAAAAATCTTACATGGTGTTAACTTGCTTTGGAGTATTATTTTAGTATGTTTAGATTCTGTTATAATATCATATTTTTCTTTGTAAATCAAAGGCAAAGCTATGATTTCATCATTAAATTTGTAGGCTGATTTATTTGTGAAAGAAATCAAGATCTTGTCTGGGAAGTGTTCAGATAAAACTTTTTAACCTTTTAATTGTTTTTTTTTCTTACATTTTAGAACTTCACCAGAACAACTTCGAAACATGCTACCAGACACCTTTTTAACTCCATGTAAAACCATTAGTGAGACACAGTGCTCTCAGAATGAAAATGATGAAGATGATGATGGTTAGTTCAGTCTTCATTAGATACTCTTAAATTTATTATTTCAAATGATATGCTCCAAATATTAAGCAACATCTCCTTTAAGTTTTCTTAGCAGCATCATTCTCACTCAACTGTACTATGTACTAGTTTATCTCCAGATAAAAGTCATAAAGTCTTCTTCCCATTACCTAGATTTATTTTGAATTAGTTTAAAGTTCCACCTAAAAATTGAATATTAAGAAAATGTGTATTTCACTTGAACTGTGAAAACTGACAATATGTCTTAGCATGAATGTATACAAAACAACATCCATTTTTTATGAGTTATGTTATTTGAAGATGGGAAGTTTTTAGGTAAGATTTACCCTTGATAATATATTTCTTAATCTATTTTCTAGTTGAAGAGATCAAAGTACAACACCAAGCTCTTTTTCTTCCTGTAGAAGAATTAAAAACAGAGAGATCTGAACCAGTTCTAAAAATAGTAGAGCTGGATGATGTAAGTTCATAATGATCACTCATATTACTTAGCAGACAGGAAATTAGTAAAATATAGATGCAACTACATATTACTTTCAATAGGATTTTTTCACGATTTAATGTTTAATTTAAGTGCAGGAGGAGACTTTAGTGTTTTAATTTTAATATATGGATAAACTTTAAACTGCCTATTATTTTTTAATGTAAATTTGTGAGCAGAATTACCATTATGTCATTTTATTTAGAAGCATGCAGTATGATGAGAAGACATTTAATTCTTTTAGCTTATAGAAATGTGGTTTGTTTTACTTAGTCTCTGTGTTAGCAGGTTTTTAAACAGATGTTAGTCTCATTATATTGTATTTTATAAAATTTGTCTATGCTTAAGTTTTTGGATGTCAATTTCTACTTAAAGGGAAGAATAGCATTACAATTTAATGGTTTTACTAAAAGAATAACTTGAATATGAAGCTGCAGAAGACAAGTAAAACAGCTAGAGATAGAACCAATATGTTTTATTAAGTTGTGACAAACTCAGTCAGTACATTTCCAAATTTCTAGTAATCTAGTTTCTGAATATATCACTTACCCTTGATCTTACTGTGGTTATCACAGAAAGAGAGTAGAATGGAGAAAATATCACTTTAAATGTTACTCTCTTACTTATGTCAGTGACACCTGCTTTGTGTGTGTGTGTGCTTACCAACAGTTTTTTATTTTTTCCTGGATAAAATTAAGATAGTGAACAAATAAAAGCACACACATGTGTGTGTTCTTTATTAAAAGGCCAATGCATAAAGGACGTTTATAATATATTGACCAAAGAATTATAAGCACTAGTCTTCTTGTCAATTAATAGTCACATGATAAAACATGTTGTTATTGTTGGTTCTGGGTGTCATAGTTGTGAAAAAGTTACTGACACAGCAAGTGCCCTGAACAGATATATTTTGAATTTAAATTTCCTAGAACTATTGTCCTAGAACATGTATTTAGAGTTCATTATTTATTGAAAGTAAATTATCTAAATATGACATACAAGTTGGTTAATATATGATTTTATTGAACGTTAATATCATACATCATACATTTATTTAATAAGACTTGTGAAGAAGAATTTGAAGAAACAAGTAATGTCGTGCCTTACAAAGTTGAATTAGCTGATGCAGATAGTCAACAAAGGTAAGCCCTTTGTAATTCCATTTTGATGCTTATGGAATCACAAAAAAAAAACTTTAAATAGCCAAAGCTCTTCTGACTAAAAATAGGGAGAATGGAGATATTACACTCTCAGACTTCAAACTGTACTACAAAGCCCATGATAATTAAAACAGCATGGCACCGGACCAAAAAACAGAAAAACAGAACAATGGAATCAAAATGAAAACCCAGAAATAAAGCCACATTTATATTGTTGTCTAATTTATGAAAAACTAGCAAAGAATATGCAATGAAACAAGAATAATCTCTTCAATGAATGGTTTTTGGAAAACTGGACCACTACATGCAAAAGAATGAAACTAGACTACTACCTGGCAGCATACACAAAAACAAACTCAAAATGGATAAAAGACTTGTATATAAGACCTGAAAACATTAGATATATAGAAATAAAGATAGATTAAACAATACATGACACACACATTCAAAAATTATTTGAGGACTGATCTCCAAGAGCAAATAAAATGAAGGAAAAGATAAAATGAAGGAAAAAAAATGAAGCAAAAGAGGCAATAACCAAAATGAAGAGATACCCTACTGAGTGGGAGAAAATATTCACATTCCATACAACTGACAAAGGAATGATTTCAAAGATCTACAAAGAGCTCACATGACTCAACAAAAACAAAGCAAACAATCCAGTGAAAAAAATGCTGAGAATTGCTAAAAAGACATGCAAATGACCAACTGGTATATGAAAAAATCCTCAACATCACTTATAATCAGGGAAATACTAGTCAAAACCACAATGAGATACCACCTTGCTCTGGTGAGAATGACCCATACTAAAATAACTGACAACAACAAATGCTGTGGAGAAAAACTAACCCTCCTAAACAACTGTGGGAATGCAGGCTGATCCAACTATTATGGAAAGCTGTGTGGAGGACCCTCAAATTACTAAATATGGAGCTACCATATGATCTAGCAATTCCACTTCTAACAATCTACCCAAAGGACACAAAAACTTTAATTTGAAGGGAAACCTGCTCTCCTATGTTTATTACATTATTTTCAATAGCTTCTATATGGAAGAAACTTAAATGCCTCTAAACTGATGACTGAATCATAAAGATGTATTATATATACACAATGAAATATTACTCTGTAATCAAAATTCAAACTCATGCCATTTGCAGCAACATGGATAGAGCTGGCAGGTATTGTGCTCAGTGAAATAAGTCAAAATGAAAAAGAAAAAATATTGGATAGTTTCGCTTATACGTGGAATACAGGGAAACCGAACAAAGAATCAGAGAGAAAAAAAGACAAAACTAGCAGGCAACTTATAGATCAGAGACATCCATCAGGGAAAGGGGGGAGGGGGTCAAATTATGGGAATGAAGAGCACAAGGGGCTATGGTGATGGTTCATGGGTGAGGTGGTGATGGCAGACTCATGGGGATTACACCTGAAGGGAGAAATCAAATGTCATACAAAAATGAACAGTGATATAAGAAAAAAAGAAACAATAGATTACTACAAATATGAAAAACAAAAATCAAAAGCCTACCAAAAAGCCAACTACTTCTTTAAGTGAGACATTTATGATGTAAAAAATATGTACTTTTAATGTTATATTTTATTAAGTGGTATTTATGTTAAAATATTTATTTTATTTCTGCATAGAATAACGGGAGTGTAGACAATAGGTGTTGGAGGAGGAATGGGGTGGGTGAGAGAATTCACTAGAGAAAAAGTGAGGAATAGAACAGGTGGATCTACTGAAATACACTGCAAAGGGGAGCAGGGGCAAGACAGGAGAGGTCTTTTGAGCTATATGTGGGCTAGCTCCCTGGCTGGGGATCAGACTCAGGCCATGACAAATACAGCACTGAGACTTGACTCCCTAAGCCACCATAGATGTTCTTAAGTGATATTTAAATTTGTGTCCAATATTTCTGATGTTTTTTATTATTCAATAGCTAGAAAATAATGTTTAGTGACATGTTTATACTCTTAATATCTTGATTATTTAGTACATGATTCTGAATTTGGGGATTGTTACTATTAAATGGCTGACTTAGTCTCATATATTTCATCAGAGGTTTACTAAAAATGTACTATTTGAATTTCCTCACTTCAGTTTGCTATGAACTTTTAATAAAAATAGGCATATTAATAAACAGCTTGAAGGAAAACATTGTTCCTAAACTATAAATTACCTCCTAAGGAGATTTTGCTGTGAGAAATAAATCCTGTATAATGGTTTACTTAGTAATTTTTAACAGGATTTTGTTATTTCCAAATGAAAAATAATATCTAGCAGTATCTGTGAGCAATATTAATAATTAATGCAAGTCCTCCTTGCTGTTGTGATATTAGCAAAATTTCAGGTTATGACTAGTATGTATTAAATTAAGAGTCTAAATAGCAGAATAAAATTTCTATCAATTTGCCCCTATACCAATTCTTTGTTTATATGTTCAGAGTATTTTAGGCCCCTATCAGTATTTTGGAACAGTAATGGGTATAAGTTATTCCCATGGACCTGGAAAATCCCGTATGTGGACAAATAGACCCAGATAACTAGCAGTAAATGTGCTTTTGGCAGAAAACAACTTTCTGGCCAGTAGATATGAGGTTTATTACTGTATTCCCGTAGAAATGAATGTCATTTCTGTTCTCTGATTTGATACATTAAGACCCCATGCCTTTACCTCCATATATGTTCTTAGAGAAGGCAGGGAAAGTAACCGATCATAATTTGAAAATAGTTTTACAACTTGGTTTTGGAGGTGTGTCCATAGAGCTTCTCTTTTCTAAGAAGAATCAAAAAAGATCATACGTAACACAAAGGAATATTTTTGGTTAAGCACAATCCATGAGTTTTTATGATAGTACTATGTGGAACTTAATATATCAGTTATATTTAAATGTATTACTTGCAGAAAATATTATTAGGAATAGTTATTTAAATAACTATGCTTGATTGTAGCAATTATCATTAAAAATTGAAATATAACTACCTTATTCAAAATTTTAAGCCATAAGGTCTGTTGACGAACATATAAAAAGTTAAAGTAATAATACCTTGATTTCATCTGATTTTTTTAAGATTTATTTATTTATGCATACAAGCTGGGGTACAGGCCAGAGGCATGGGGCAGCAAGAGGGTTCACCAGAGACAGAGTGGGGAGCAGAACAGGTATATCTATGGAAATAAACTGCTGAGGGGAACAGCAGGCAAGGCAGGAGAGGTCTGCCGCGCCATGTCGGAATCTCCCTGGCTGCCTGTGGAACTCGTGTGGCCGCTGAGGACAGCTCCACAATGCAGTACTTAACCACTGCACCACCAGGGAGGCCTGATTTCATCTGATTTAAATGACCTTGATAGATAAATTTATGTTTGTAGATGAAAGAGCATAAAGTACCAATTTATCTTAGGAATATTTAAAAAATTTTTTTTTTCAATTGAAATTTTAGTTGACCATATTTTACATAGTTGTCTATTTTATATCAATTAAATTTTGTTTTGTTACTTGAATTTTAAAGTATGTACACATTAAGATAAAAGGTATATGAAATTTATGTAAATAACCATGTTCCTTTAAGTTTTATAATAATATTTTAATATGTTGAAACTTATTACTTTGTCTTTTATATCATGTCTTTCAAATCTGTTCTTTGGCCCAACACACGAAAGTTGCATATTTCATGATTATCAGAATAATTTTCTGCATGAAAATGATATCCATCAACATCATATTTTCACCAAGGGAAAAATAGACTTCTTATATCTTCGTCTGAGCAACAGCTCTTCTTATTTTAAAGATAATACAACAGGTAATTTTTTTCTTGTGGCTTAACAATACTAACAATGAACATTGGTGATTTTATAAAATCAATATGTATTGTAGTATAGAAAAGCTTTTCCTAATATTCTGCTTTTTAAAAAAAATATTTTATTTGGTTTACTCGCTTTTTAAAAATTTTTTAAAGATTTATTTATGCATACAAGCACGGGGTACAGGTCAGAGGTGTGGGGCAGTGAAAGGGTTCACCGGAAACATAGTGGAGAGCAGAACAGGCAGATCAACCAAAATACACTGCTCAGGGGAGCAGCGGGCCAGGCAGGAGAGGTCTGCAGCACCATGTGGGAATCTCCCCAGCTGAGCATTGAACTCTTCGCAGGCACTGACAGTTCCACAGCACTATGCTTAACCCATTGTGCCACCAGGGAGGTCACTATTCTGCTCATTTTAACCCCAGAATGTTTAGTACTCAGAAGAAAATTGGCTGAAAATAATTTTCTAGAAAATATTCACATTAGTAATGAACAACAATATTTTTATTTGTAGAAAAAACAGTCAATATAGGTCTTAAATGTTATGGACTAAACTAGAATAAAAAAAAAACTATGTGGGTGGGCTTTTAGTGACAAAAATCTTGATTGGCATGATTTTTCCTCCCTTTCATCAATTATTTTCCCAAAATAATCAAATTTGATTGAAGGTTTCACATAGTTGATCAAACCACAACAATTCATTTTGGTTTTTATATCTATATTGCTATTAGTAGTTACCTTGTTATTATTAGTAATAAATAGGTTAGAATTCTATATGCAAATATTTCCTTTTAATTCTACATGATGTAATCATTACTTAAAGATTCACACAAAAGTTTCCTGGCTTGAGAGTCAAACTTTGTTTTCAATCTTCCTTACTTTCTTATTTACATACTTTCTTAGATTTCACTTTCAAAAACTAAAATATAGAAAGTAGATTATTTCCAATCTGCCTTTCAAATATTATATCTTAATTATTTAGGATTTTCAGAAAATTAAAAAAAAAATACATCTCATGTGAAGAATTTGAGAGACACCAGAGAATATTATTTTAAATAACTATGTGTAAAGCTGTGATTACCTTTCAGTAGGCTAGAGGATGGTAAAAAACAGTAATTTGTGGTAATCCTATTGGTGTTGCCATTTTCAACTACTAAGTCACTAAATTTCGATGACCAGCTGTGACTATTATTCACATGGGAATATAGCTTCACAGGACTGTAGAACTGCTACAAATTTTTCTGCACCTAACTGATACTTGGTGCTATGTTGTCTTTGGAAAATGGTGAACGTAAATGTCCACATAAGTATTATGTTAAATATATTTAGGCCCACCCCGCTTGTCAATTATTCCATTGACTTTTGTCAGTCATGTCTTTTGTGTTGTATCTTAGAAAGTCATCACCATATCCACAATCATATAAATTTCATATGTTCTACAGTTTTTAATTTTGGGACTATGATCCTTTTTTCTTTTAAGTCCATGAGCTGTGTCCAGACTCGTATTTTGACATGTGACTATCCTGTTGTTCCTGCATCAGTTGTTGAAAAGACTATCTCACTATGTATTGTTTTTGACTTTTTGTAAACAATCAGTTGACTAAATTTAAGTGTATCTTTAATGGATTATCTGTTCTCTTCTTTGACCTATTTTTCTATATTTTGCTAATGCAAAATAATATACTCTCTTGATTACAATAGTTGATTCGTATAGTGTCAGTCCTCTGACTTTTGCTCTTTTCGTCTTTAAATATCCAAAAAGGTCAGGATGATTAGAAGAAAGGAAGGGAGAACAAGATGCTTGCACAGACACAACCAGACAAATAGAGCTGCCTGATGTTGCTCTTTTCCTTCAATATTATGTTTACTATTCTGGGCCTTTTGCCTCTCCATAAAGATTTTAGAATGGTTTCGTTGATTTCCACAAAGTAAATTGCTTGGAATTTTGTATTTGGGGTTGAATTTTCTAGATTAAGTTGTGAATAATTGACATCTTGGTAACAGTGAGTCTTCTTTTTTTTTTAATATATATTTTTATTGTTATTTATGTTTTTTACATGTGAGTCTTCTTATCCACCAACATCTCTCCATTTATCTAGTTATTGCTTGATATTTTCCATCAAAGTTTTATTGTTTTTGCCCTTCTAAGTTTTTTCTAAGTTTTTTTTTTTAATTTTCTGTTCAATTTATACCTAAGTATTTCATTATCTGGGATCCTAATATAAATTTTATGTGTTTTTAATTTCACATTCCATTTGTTCATTTCCTACATTGGTATGTAGGAAAATGTTTGCCATTTGTGTGTTGACCCTATATCCTGAAAACTTGCTTATAACACTTTTTTTTTTGGTAGATTACTTCAGATTCTATACATAATCATGTCTTCAAATTCAGATTTATTTCTTCCTTTCCTATGTTTTTATCTTTTATCTCCTTTTCTCATCTTAATTCATTAGATAGGACTTCAGTTTGATTTCATAAGGAGCGATAAGAGGGGGATCTCCTTGCAGTGTTACTGACCTTAGGGATACAGTTTCTAAGTTCCTCATCATTAAGTATGCTATTAATTTTAGTGTGTGGGTTTTTTTGTTTTTTTTTTGTTTTTATTTTTTGTTAGATAGTTTTCTTTTTAAAATCAAGGTCAGGTGGTTTCCCTCTATTTTTGGTTTGCTGAAATCTCTTCTTTAAATCATGTATTGATGTTGTATTTTCCAAAATCTTTGTATGTATCTATGTATCTGATCCTGTGATTTTTTTGCATTACCAGATCTGATGGATTAGATTACTTGATTTTGGAATATTGAACTTAAGATTTTTATGACTGAATAGAATGACCTATGATTAGACTAAATTAAATCATACCTGTATTGTCTGGTTGTATTTTAAACATTATTAGTAAGCTGTTTTTGCTACTTTTTCAGAAGAAATTGGTTAATAGTAGAATTTTGAAATCTTAAAAAAAATATTGTGGACGTATTTATAGATAGTTAATTATAGGAAATGGCATCTATTTCTACCAAAACATCAGATAACTTCTATTGAAATTTAAGTACATCACTATTATGGAAGTTTCATTAAACTGAATAACCTTTATAAAGTTTTTTATTATAAAACTATTTCTCTGACATAAAGGCTATTGCATTTTGCACAGTATCTGTAAAATTTAAGAGGTGACAGTTGATGGAAGTAGGAGTTCTAATTATCATATGTAATTGCTGAATTTTTGTGAATTTTCACAACTTTTGGGTTGCAAGGCAGAATTTACGTCACTGGAGACTACTTTATGCAAATTCTCAACTATTTTACATAGTCTATTTTAGGGGATAAAATTTTCATGTTGGAAAGAGAATAAGGGATGATCAGTTGAAGCTGTGTAAACAACTGGATAGTGGTGAACAATGTTTTCTTTAAAATGAAAGCGGGGCCTCCCTGGTGGCGCAGCGGTTAAGCGCTGAGCTGTGGAGCTGTTGGCAGCAGCGATGCGAGTTCGACGCCCAGCCGGGGAGAATCCCACATGGTGCGGCAGACCTCTCCTGCCTTGCCCGCTGCTCCCCTCAGCAGTGTGTTTCTGATCTGCCTGTTCTGCTCCCCACTCTGTCTCTGGTGAAGCCTCTCGCCACTCCACGCTTCTGGCCTGTACCCCAGCTGTATGTATAAATAAATAAATCTTAAAAAAAAATAAAATGAAAGCAATGTGCAGCAAATCTTAAATAATTTTAATTCTTCAGAAAGTCTAGATTGATATTTCACAACCCTGGCTACACATTAAAACCACTTGGAGAAATTGAGAAGAAAAAAAAAATTAGAGCACACAGTACTTGAGTCCTATTCTCAGTGTTTGACTTAATTGGTTTGGGGTCTGGCCCATATACTGACAATTTTAAAGAGTACCTTCAGATGATTCCATTGTGCAGTCATGTTGAAAACCAATGATCTAAACAAAGTGATTTATTTAAAACAGACATAATGATTTGGGTGACTAATATAGTCTTGCTCATTTTGTAGCTTTCCAGAGGCAGGTGTCCCAGCTTAAGCATATCCTGTGTCACTAAATGCTGCTGCTCTTTTATCTGGTATATTTTCATTTAACCTTTCTACATCTTTAGCCATGTTGAGGAAAATAATTAAAATAATGAAAATATGACCCCCTATGCATTATTTTTCATAAACTGATATTGTAAAACTTGGGTGGAAAAACAAGGTGGAAAAGTGGAATTAAACCACAGGCTGAAATGCAAATTGGCATCAATTTCATAAGAAAAAAAAAATCTTACCACCTTCCATTAGTTTAATTCTTTATGGCTTGAATGTTTAAGTAAATTTTGGTTATTATTTATGAACATAAGCCGAGTATAAGTGTTTTAACAGGAACTCAGTAAAAGAAATGTTCATTCATTGATGAAGGTTTGTACCTCAGGTGTTTGGATTTATAGCAGCTTAATAATTTATTTAAATATATGCATTAAAATTTTGTATATGTATGATTTTCAACAGCAGAAACTTCAAATCTAAATTTTGACACCAATGTAGATTCTGGTACTTATTCTTCTGCTACTGAAAGATCAGGTAAAAACAGCAGTTTTGAAGGACATTTCAATGAGAAAAGTATAGATAAGGAGCATAATCAAATATCTGATGATTCATCCAAGTCATTTGAGAAAAAAGATTCTTTGCCAATGATAGATTTAGAAGAACCTTCCATTATGAAGAAAGTATCTAAAAACATCAAGAAATCCTTGGAAATTAGCAATCTGCATGAGAGGCCAAACTTTGAAAATTCTAAAACTACGGAATCACCACTGGTAAGTCTCTATTATGTTTATTATATTAATTGTTTGAAGAAATGTCATAAAAAAGACTATATTGACACAATCTGTTTTTAAATATTACTTCCTATTGATTAAAATGGTCACCTTATCATGAGGTAATGAAAAGTGACTCATGAAAAAGAATGTTATGACTTAGAGGACAAATTCTAATATGGTAAAATACATTATACAATTTTTTTAGACAAATAATACTTAAAGTCATATTTCATGCAGTCAGAGTGTTGTTAACTTTTCTAAATGAATTACATAATTATAAGTAATTTAGTACAATAAATCCTTCTACTTTTTACTGCATCATCTCTAGTTAAGAAGAAATTAATGCAGATATGTAGAGAGAACCAATTTTTGTGAATTAACATAAATATAATGTTTAAAAGGTAATTCAGGAATATGTCTAATAGATAAATAAGGATGTACCTTTTGTTTTTCTTAGGAGAAAAAAGGTAAAGTAGCTCATTATTGTATTACTGCCAAATTTTAAAACTATATTTGAATCTGTCATATATATTAAAAACCTTAATAATTATTATTAATAATCATGATTAAACTTGAAATGATAAAGAGCTACTATAATATTTTCATCACATGTATTATTTATTAAACTATATGGTAAATTATTACATCATCAAGCTAATGCTTTAAACATAATGATAGAATCTACTTTTTCCCATCACTAATAGCTAGAATTGTTTTGGTTCTCCTTCTACTCGTGTAAAAGCTATTCCCTGAGGAAAAAAACAAAACAAAACTTAGCATCTGATTTGTTCCTGTAGAAAATTCAAGAGTGAGGTTACAACTCAATTCAAGAGTGAGGGACATTTTTTAATTTTGTTCAAGTATCATCATGCCCATCATTGTTAGTATTTTCAAAACATAAGATCTCACACATCTGGGGATGCACCTACCATCAAAAGTACTATAGTCCTCCGCTATACTGCACTGTGCTCTCTCCACAAACTCTTCCCATATCTTCCCTTTCTCCTGGCTTCTGAATAGATCAATTCTATGATCCACTTTTAAGAGTTACTTTATACGTTTGTCTTTGACCTTTGTTTGATTCCTCTATGTTCCACATATATGTGAAACCATACAAAATTTATCTTTCTCCTTCTAGCTTATTTCACTTAGGGTAACTCCTTCTAGCTGCATCAGTGTTGCTGTAAATGGCACGATATTATACTTTTTGATCATTAAGTAGTATTCCATTGTGTATATATACCTCATCTGCTTGATCCTGTCATCTATTTTGGAGTAGTTTGGTTGCTTCTATATCTTGTCTTTTGTAAATAGAGCTTCATTAAACATAGAGTTCACATTTTCTTTCAGATTCATATTTGTGTATTCTTCAGGTCTATATTTAGAATTGAAATTTCTGGGTTATATGGCAGATCCATTTTCAATCTTTTGCAAAAATCCATATAATTTTCCATGGTTTCTGTACCAGTGTACATTTCCACCAACAGTTTACGTAGGTTCTTTTTCCTCTACATCCTCGCTAGCCCTTGTCATTTCTGGTCTTTTTATTATGGTCCATTCTCATATGAGGTGGTACCTCATTGTGGCTTTGATTTGCATTTTCCTGATGATAAGTGAGAATGAACATTTTTCATGTGACCGTTTGCCATCTGCATAGAAGTATGGAGAAGTACATATTTAGCTCTTCTTCCCCTATGTGATTGGGATATTTGTTTTCATTTTCTTGAGTAATATGAGCTCTTTGTAAATCTTTGCTATCAGTGCCTTTTCAGGTGTAAGGTGTGCAGGTATTTTCTCCCACTCACTGTCTCTTCATTTTTATTATTATCTCTTTTACTGTATAGAAGTTTTCTAGTTTGATGTAACCTCAGTTATTTTCTTGTTTCCTTGCTGCTGGAGGTAAATCCCCAGAGCCATCACTGAAGCTTATATTGTGAATTGTTTTGCTTGTGTTTTCATCTATGTGTTTTATGGTTTCAGGTGTTTCATCCATCTTTAGTCCTTTCAAATTGTCTTTTGTGTATGGTGTGAGATATTGGTCTAATTTCATTCTTTTGTTTGTGGCTCTGCAGTTTAACCAACACCATTTGCTGAGGAGGTATTCCCTGTTCTAGTGTAGAGTCTTGACTCTGTCATAGATTTACTATATAGGTGTAGGTTTAAATTTGGACTCTCAATTCTATCCCATTTGTTGGTGTGTGTGTGTGTGTTGTGTGTTTCCAGGACCAGACTCTTTAGTTATTGTGGCTTTACAATGTAGTTTGAGATCTGAAAGTGTGTGATAATGCTATTCTACCTCTTTTTATCAGTTTTTTTTTCAATACTTGGGATATTTTGTGGTTACACATAAAATCAGTAATAGTGTTCCATTTCTTTGAAAATAAATGCCAATTAATTTTTTATTGGGATTTCAATTGATCTGCTTTTTACTTGGGTAGGATGGCTATTTTGACAATGCTAATTCTTCAATCCATGAGCTTAGTATATATTTCCATTTCTTTCTTTGTTCTTCTATTTTTAACAATTTCTTATCATTTTCTTTGTATAGATCCTTTACCTCTTTTGTTAGGTTGGTCCTACTTCCACTTTGTTGAACTAGTCTATAATATTTTTTTAATATATATTTTTATTGTTATTTATGTCTTATACATTTTGTATTCCCCTTGGGTAGCCCACCACCAATTCACCCGTGATCCATCTCCATGGTCCCTTGTGTTCTTTTCTATTCCATTTTGTGCCCTTTTCCTTCCCTCCCTCCGCCTCCCTTCTCCCCCCCCCCCCCCCCC
>PVIJ01013110.1:0-46547 GCA_004024925.1 Scalopus aquaticus | reverse complement strand
TTCCAGCATTTGTTGTTGCCTATATTTTTAATGTGTGCCATCCTCACAGGTATGAGGTGGTATCTCATAGTGTTGTTTTTTTTTTTTAAGATTTATTTTTTATTTATACATACAAGCTGGGGCGCAGGCCAGAGGCGTGGGGTGGCGAGAGGGTTCACCAGAGACAGAGCGGGTAGCAGAACAGACAGATCAGAAATACACTGCTGAGGGGAGCAGCGGGCAAGGCAGAAGAGGTCTGCCGCGCCATGTGGGATTCTCCCTGGCCGGGCGTCGAACTCGCGTCGCCACTGCCGACAGCTCCACAGCACAGCGCTTAACCACTGCGCCACCGGGGAGGCCCCATCTCATAGTGGTTTTGATTTGCATTTCCTTGATTATAAGTGATGTTGAGCATTTTTTCATGTATCTGTTGGCCATTTGCAGATGTCTGCAGATGTCCAAAAATAGATGATTAGATCAAGAAGATGTGGGTCATACACACAATGGAATACTGTTCAGCATGCAAAGAACACATGCAATTTGCAGCAACAGGGATGGAATTAGAGGGGATCATACTCAGTGAAATAAGCCAGAAAGAAAAAGAAAAATATCGAATGGTTTCACTTATAACAGGACTATAAGGAAACCAAATAGGAGAGAGACACTCAGCGGGTGGTGGGGAGCGGGGGGAGGGGAGGATAAGGGCACAAAATGGAATAGAAAAGAACACAAGGGACCATGGAGATGGATCACGGGTAAACTGGTGGTGGGCTACCCAAGGGGAATACAAAATGTAAAAGACATAAATAACAATAAAAACATATTTAAAAAAATTGGTCCATGTTACCAAAAAGGGAAACTTAATACCAGGAAAAATGTCTATACAAATATATACCTATATATGTATATAATTTTAATGCAATTTCACTTAATTACAATATGACATTTAAGAAAATTTGGCTATAAAGACTATATATTTTATATGGAAGGAAAATATCTAATAACATACAAGAAAAAGATTAAAAAGAAGAACAAGAGAAATTTTGGTTACCAGATATAGATCATACTATAAAAAGAATATGGTATTAATTTAAAAACAGAAAATTAAATGATAGACACATAATATAAAATCAACTATCAGATGCTAGGGTATGAACATTTATTATCTGGCAAAGGTAGCATTTAATGTTTTACCCAATGAAATAAAATGCTACCTTTGTCATATATTAAATCCTCTTTTTACTTAAATTACTTTACAGGTTCTCTCTGCTATCCATCTGGAAAAAAATATTTGTTCTACCTCTTTCATCATATACCAAAATATATTAGAAGTGCATTAAAGACATACACATATCAATATTAAACAAAAACATTTCAACATATCTATGAATCTACGTGCTTTATCAAGGGATAGAGGAGAACTAAAGAAACAAAGGCTCAAATAAATAAGATTATTATATAGGATATTCATTATGTCACTGCTTGTAAGAGCTAACAAACATAGCAACAAAATGGAAACAAATCAATGTTTATCGATTGGATAATTCATGGAGTATTATACAGGCATTAAAAAGAATAACAACTGCACTAAAATACTGCATTTATGTAAAATTGTATAGGTGTATATAATTATAAAAATCAAATATTGGTGTCACATGTGGAATACAGAGAAACCAAGCATAGGGTCAGACAAAGACAAACTATAAAAGCAATCCTTGAAAACTGACCATAGATCTGAGACATGCAAGATGGAAGAGGGAGGAAGGAAAAGAACAGGGTGGGAGGGAAACAATAGACTGTGGCAGAGGACTACAGGTGCTTTGGTGGCAGGGAAGTTTGATGACCACACCTAAGGGGAGAAACCCTATATTATCAAGATATTAACAAAGATGTAAACAATGGCACTTCATTAATAAAAAAATAAAAATATTTATGACTTATTTCACTGATTTTTTTTTTGGCTTTTAATATCCGTGAAATCAAAATGCACCTTACACTTCATGGTCTCCATTATTTCACAATGAACTGGCAGAGTTTTTTCCCTTTCTTAATGGTACATAGTGAGTGGATGAGATAAGGTATTATATTAATATCTTACTCCTCAAAAAGTGCTTTTAACCCAGGTCTAAAATGGTACACCCAACACAAGAGCAGAACAAAGCTTTAAAAATCAGTAGTCTTTCCTACATTTCTTTAAGTGGGTTAAAAAAAATAAAAGGATGCAAGGGAATAAAAACTGATCCATTAGGACAGAATCCTCTAGGAGATAAATAAGAGTGTTAAATTCTTACAAATAAAAAGAGAGGCCAAGCCTTGAAACACACCTTGAGAGCAGTTAAATAGGAGCATTTCATTGTCCCTTCTGCGGCCTTTAGGCAACTCCGGGGAAGACAATAAAGGATTTCCCTAGTCACAATTCCCATCTCACTGCCAACTCCAGGCCCTTATCAGTCCAATCTTATTCCTTCTGTTTCTAGAGGGAACAGCAATCTAGGAGGCAGTGTTTTAAGTATTGTGAAGTAACTGAATACCCAAAAAAACAAATCTGGCCAAAGGGGCTCACTAAAATAGAACCTTCAGTTTGAGTCCCAGTGGACCCATTTAAAATATTAGGTAGGTATTTCTCACTTCACCTGATATTTTCCAGGAGGCATCATTTAATAGAATTAAACATTATAGATGAATAAATTTTTCAGTGCCTTAAAAATAGCACCATAAACTAGTATTTTATGAACAGAGTGTATTAATTTAGAATCTTTCAATGAGCAAACACCTCCACTCTTACAATTTACACATTCATTTATTCTCAGAAACAATCTACAGCCAGTTTTTACTTGTGACATCTAAAGTCATCTTCCTTTTCTTAATGTTCTTCCACCATACTGATCAAGATCTCCGAATCTAGAAAGGAAAATGAAGAGGATACACCTATCCACAAAAATTAAAGGCAAACACTTTGGCTGCAAAGGTCACTGATTAGAAATCACTGTTGAATTTTACTCTATATTTTAATGGCTTTGTTATAGGGCTGATATTGGCTGGATACTAGAATACATAAAATAAGTATATGACCCAAATCCAGACCTTGGATGACTTAAATCAGGAAATAGAATAATTTATAGAATGTAGTGCTGCTAATCAACCCTTCAGTGTACACTATTTGCAAATATACCATTTCTATCAATGGCTCTTTCTTCTCCAAATGATGCCCCTATCCCATCTCCCCTGACATCCTCCTCCGTTTGTAAAATAACCAAATTGTCCTTGGCTAACACGGTTATTTGGTGGCAGGTCCAAGATGCTGTTCTTCCCCAAGTCCCCTTTATCACCCTCCCATCCGCTTCTCAGTTGGATTATGAATATACTCTCCTAGTTCATTTTCCATTCTTTATCGCTCAATTAATTTGATCTCAGAACCTTTTCTCACCAGTACACATTATCATTAGTTCATTTCTTTGCCCACTTTCTTCTAATGCCGATGGCTTTCATGAAAGACTAGGGGAAAGTTTCAAAGATGAAATAATTAACTTAATTAAAATCTTTTTAACTTCTCAAACGATAAATATCTAAATCTTAGATGCATTTAAGAGAAAAAGATTAGTACTTTTTAAATATTTGCCAAAACAAAGGATCCAAAGTAGAAAATACAAATCACTAAAAACTATGTTCTTATAAAACCATACTTATCACCTGTATTTTTGAAGTATATTCCAGGAAGTGATGGAGGTGTAGAAAACAAAGAATATTCAGTGACAAATTATGTGAAATCTTTCGCAAAATGATCAAAGTCTGGGGTTAGCATATGCCACAGGACAAGAAAACATTTTAATTAAATGGAGTCAATCACAAGGGGAAAAAAAACAGATGAAGAGAGCAAGGCTGAAAGTTACATGGAGAAAGGTAGTTTTCCTCTTGATTTTCAGGAGTGGTAGAGATCAAGTGAGCTCCTAAGATGTACTGAGCACAGGGCTCAGTTGTTTGGGCCTGGTTGTTCAGGCTGTGCACTGCACAAAAGCTCACAATTTGAAGGTGTTCAGTGGGGTTGAATCCAATCTCTGTTCCTTTGGTGTGGAGCTACATTTGTCTAGAGAATAAGAATTTTTTTCTTTCTTGCCTAAAAGGTGTGCCTGCCTGGAGAAAGCAACTTTTTCTAATTAACACGTGGTAATTAAAACATAGCTCCAAAATGCTTTGATTTTGGACCAACAGAATATCAGAAGTCACAAAATGGTAGCTTCCCCTTTCTTCCTTCTGAGATATTCGCCACTGGAATCTGGCCACTGTGCCCTGCGGAAGCTCCAACAACGTGGAGCTACCACATGCAGACACCCGCCTGACGGGCTCAGCTAAGGACTTGGCCAAGAGCCAGCACTAACTAGCAAATACGTGTGAAGACACCTCCAGATGATACTCCGCTGTTGCATCACCTCCAGCCTTCATGTCTCTTCATCTGATGAACCAGACACTGCAGAGCATCTGAGCTCCCTATCACTTTTGGACTCTGTCTTAACTCTTAACCATGGAGTCTCTGAACATAATAAAATGGCTTTTTTATGGCCCATTGCTTTGGAGCAGCTGGTTACCCAGCAATAGACAACTGGGTAATAGGTAACTAGGACATCACCCACCAGGACCTATTCCTAAGCCATGTGAAGGCCCTATATAGGATAGAAGTAGCAATGACTTAATGCCCTTCTAAATGCTATGCTAATATGGTTATTGAATTGAATCCTTTCACACATGCAATCATTATCCCCATCTCATGGAGACAGTTCTCCTTACTCTCTGAAGCCTAAAGTCCTAATTTTTTCTGTTAGATGTAAAGGTCCTGACTCATCTCTCTTCACCTTCCCAAGAACCACTCCACATTTTACCTACAAGCACACTTCTCAGAACATAGTTGAGTATAGCCTCTGGGTCTTGACATATGCTGGTGCCTCAGTCCTCCTTGCCAACCCTCCATCTCTATTGCTATATCCTCACCTTCAAATTTGGCTCTTGAATGCCCAAATTGTTTGACATGCAGGGGATTTTGGTATTCCTTCATCCTGAACTGACTAGAGCACTAGAAGCATTTTCCATGCTGTCCACACATTTCAGTGGCTTCTCCTAGAGCTTCCAGACACATCCCCTCTCCACTAGAAACACTCCCGAACAGTTGTGAGCGTGAGGGGAGAAATGCAGCTGCCAGTCAGATTTCAGAATCATCACCTTAAGATTTGTTACTACATAGTGAACTCCTGAAAAGCTGGAAACTCATTTCCACAAAGAAAGGATGTAAATTTGACAAGCCAGAAAGTTAATTCTATCCTCTTTAAGCAAGGGCATGCCTCAAAAAGCTTCAGAAGGTTTAAATCTCTTACAGACTAGAACCTTAGAGTAAGCAAAAGTGGAAATTAACCTGGAAACCACATTTAGCCTTCATTTTATTTGGTCTGAGTAAAGCTGTTACGAGGCAGCATTAAACTAGCAGTAACATGGCAGCCCACAGGCTTGGCAGCCAGAGCAGCACTTGAGATGGCCGAGCTCAGAACCAAGGCTCTGGAGCTTTAATAAGAACAGCTTACGAGTTATGGATGGGGAACAACTGTTTCCTTCCAGAAGAGATTTTTCACTCTTACTTTTGATTTCTGGTACCTATAATCCCCACATGAAACAATTAAAACAAAACCCAAAGTGATTGGATTTGAGAAAATGATAGCTTTGATTTGAAAAAATGTACACATCAGGAAATGAATTCTCGTCTCAAATAAAATCTTACAGGTATTGTGAAACAAGACATCCCTAATCTTTCAAATAACAAAGATTAGGCAAAAATGATAGAATGTGAATGTCAAAGAGACTCACAGGAAAAACTAGAAAATTGATAGACACCCTGGAGTTTTCAAAAATGCTTTAAAAACCCAAACACATTCTTAGACACAATACAGAATCTGTGGTATTCCATGGGAACACAGATGTTTATTTCCAATATAAGCTTTGAAATTTGAAATTTGTAAATAAAAGCAGACAGACTTCTTTCCCCAGAGCTGCAAGAGCTGGCACGCTAAGAGGCATTTCAATGAAAAAAAAAAAAGTATGTATCCCTCTGAATTAAAGAAAGCCATGTCTGTCTATATCATTCATCCATATCTGTATCATTCATGACTTTCCTTTTTTCCCTTCTGTCGTCTTTATTTTTCTCTGCCTACCCTACCTCCCCTTTTAATTTTTTAAATTATTATTTCTGCCCTTTCAATTTCCTTTTCACTGTAACTCTTTTGAATCAAATGACCTGTTCATGGTGGTCCTGGTCTATGCAAGTAATTGCTGAGCCTTAGCATAAGCATGAATATAAGGTGGGGCTCTTGTCAGACTAGAAAGTACAATCAACTGAAAGATAAAACAGGAATCCACATGGCGCAATCCAAGGCAGTGTTAGGCTGCGAATGCTTGCAGTGTTTCTGAGATTGTTGAGAACACTAGTGGCTGCTGGGATCAAAGGAGACAGCATCAGGGTATGACCCTGGAAGGTAGGAGAGGGGACATTCCGCCAGGGGTCACCACTAGCAGAGACCGAAGGGTGGAGAACACAAGATTCAGAGTTCAGCCCAGCGGGCTGCTCTAGCTAGATGGAGGCTCACACAGAGAGCTGAGGAGAGACAGGGCTGCAAAAGCAAATGGGCCCCAGACTGTCGGTGGCTCTGAACACCAGGGCACTTAGACGCTACTGCCCACCATGGAACGGGAATGGTGTTTTATCTGGTGGGGTTTTAAAGATGTGTCCTAGACATTCTGCAGGGGAGAGGGCTCAAATGAGGGCTGGAAGAGCACAAGGGACTATGGTGATGGTGCATGGGTGAACTGGTGGTGGGAATTCGAGGGGGACTACACCTGAGAAAAGAAAGCAAACATTATAAATAAATAAATAAACAAACAAACAGACAAAGATGATATATATATATATATATACACACACACACACACACATACACACACACACACACACACACACACACACATATATACCAAAAAAACTATTAAAAAATGTGTCTTTGAGCATAGTTCCCTCTCCATGCTCTCATTCTGTCCCCTTGTTATGTATTGAATTTATGGAATAAAATATGGCATTATGTACTCTATTCTCTCCTATAAAAGTAGATGAATTAAAGGTTTTATATTTATCTTTTAGCTGTTTGGGATTCTATGAATGAGTAGTCAAGAGAAAATATTTAGTTCCAGTTATTTAGAAATGTAAGATTTTGAAGATTATCTTTCAGATAAAAAGAAAAAAAAAGATGAGATCAATCCAAGCCTGCTATCAAATCCCTGGAAATAAATCATTTGGGATTTCAAACCTATTCGATTGAAGTCTTCAAGAATTATAGCTAGATGTCTCTGATTTAAATGGAAACTAGCTAGCAACCTTTTCCTGACTCCTAGCTAAAATACTTATAAAGTTAAAATATAAAGCCCACACAACCATCACAACAAAGTTACAGATTTTTATTGCCAGATTCTGATAAATATCTTGACTCAATACATGGCACAGAAACTGAAGTAAAATGTAAGCTTGCAGGGCCTCTGCATCCTGAAGGACCACAGGCCTGAGCACCAGAGCTTGTTCACTCTCCTCCCACCTGCTCTAATGCACCATTTTTTTTTCTCCATTTCTTCCACCTGAAACTCCCAGAAGATAGTAAGGCAAGAACAAGAGAGGGGATGGTACATTATTTCCTGTCTGTGACTGTCCACTGTGAGAACTCTCCCCTCCCCCAAGAGTGCTTGAAAAAAATCATACAGAAAAGGAGGAAAGGAAAAAATGCAAGTTCTCAGAGTAAGGGCATACTCTGAAAATGCTTTACTTAGAGCAATCAGAAGAAATTCCAAGAATTAGGTTGGCAGCCTCAATTAGATACTGTCCAAGAGGCTGTATCCTCTATGGTACGCCAAAAGGAAGCTATTAAGAGTCAAAAATAAAAGAAGATGAGTTTTGTAAAGAGTAAGCTGAGTGCAAAAGAAGCTGGGAGGACCAAGGAAGACTCTGAAGAAAACAAAGATTTCAGAGTACTAAAACTCACATTGAAGACAGGAAAGAGTAGAATTAATGCTCAAAAAAATATCAGATATAGAGGTAGAGAGAACACAAGTGCTATGCTCTCTGTGAATGCCAGGCAAGAAAGCAGGACAAATAGCAGCAGGTGAATGGCATGGCATTGGCTGTGGGAACAGATGCCAAGAGTCTAGGAGATAGCAGTGCAATCTATGACGCTGGTTCTTCATGTGCATGCAGATCAGAAATTCAATCAGGCAGCAAATAAGTTGGAAAGAAAGATAACTACAACCTTATTAGGAGCATTACAAAATTAAAACCGTAACTTGAACCTAGGCAAAGTCATTTCCCTCCAAGGATTTGGATTCAAAGTCTCTTTTGGTCTTAGCTATAGCAGAGAAATAGTATTCCATAAAGTGTAGGCACAAAGACACTGCCACAGGTGAATCCTGGATCCATCTCTGTGTGACCGAGATCAAGTTACTTGATATCATTTTGCCCAAAAAATGATAATCAAAAAAACATGATGATGAATAATTACGATTCTTTTCTTCATAGGACTGCTCTAAGGATTAAAAGAGTTGCTACTATATGATTTTCTAATCAGAGGAAATGAATTATATACATGACTGTAGCTATAAAGAAAAATACATTAAGAAGCTTAAAGAAGCTAAAGAAAGACAAACTCCAAATGGTTTTGCACTCAGTTGCAATAATTAGGCAAGTGCAATATCCCACCTACTCAAATCAAAAGACTACACAATTTAAACCAGAAGGAAGAACCAATCACATCTAAAGTCAACGGACTAGGAGTCCCCTGCCGTCATAACAACAATACTACATGATCACCCTAAACCCTATGGACACATCACAGCCAAAAACCTCTAGTTAAATGTATTCTCAGCTAATTGATGGAGCACAAACCCAGTTTTCCCTGAACAGTAACTCCAACTTGTTTGGAATGGCAACATTAATTTATTTTAGTTCATAAAATCTAGTGTGTGTCTTTCCCCATCAGGAAGGTTTGCATCAAATTTAGAAATGATAAAGTACATCAGACTTACAGCATTATCACTTCTGTGATAAGTTTAGGATAAGGTTTGTAATCAAGGGACAACATGTATACAATATATAAAAAGGTTTACTGATGAAGGGTACACAGTATATTAGTAAATATGACATATTAGCCTTGGGTTTCCCATTTAGAAGATGTAATTGAGTAATGGATTTTAGACTTTTATTTGTAAGTGGAAAGATTTAGAGAATTTAATCAAGTTTTAAAATCTGGAATAGTTAGGAGAACATAGGATTTGTTACTTAAGGTTAATTTATTAGATTTACTGGCGTTGTTATGGTTGGCTGATAGGTCAGGCATTGAAAAGCTTAAAAAGAAAACTGAATGTATTAAATATATAAATGTATTTTAAATACTTGAGGGAATTTTATTAACTAAGTTGTAAAAGGATCTGCTTAGGAGTTGAATATGCTCAATTTAAATTGATCAAACATTACTCAAAATCTCCTTAAAAGCAATTGTTAAAATTTACTAGATTCACAAATCAAATAATAAAGTATGTAAGGTGAATTTAAAGGTTTGAGAAAAGCTGGATTTCTATAAGACTGTACCTTGGATAAAATGAATATTAAATTAAAACCTTGAATAATAACATAGCCTTTTTTCTCTGCATAAAAGCAGCCCGCAGACATTAAAAATTCACAATTGACATGGAGATCCCATCTAAGAACTATAAGTGTTTCTGGAAAAGAAACCTGTATAAATGAAACATAAGCAACAACCAGGCAGGATTGAAAATTACTTTCTAAAACTAGGGGAAAAAATGACTTGAGGATGCAAACTAAACATGCTTACTATGTTCTAGGTAAAATTAATAATTAAGATTACATGCTAGAAAAAAAATAATGCCAGGATAAAGAAAAAAAATTACATTAAACTCTAGGTGGGAAAAAGATATGACCCACCAGTGGAAAAAATGAGATTGGCCGGAGGCTTCTCTTCATAGTAAGTGACCAATGGACAACAGTTAAATCAGTCACAGAGTTTAAACGAAAAGGGCTACAATTTAAATGTTTCCTTATTTATTTTTCTGGCTGAAAATCTTTTTTAATTTAAATAACACAGCATTATAACATCACACAAGTGTCAAGTGTGATTAAAAATCAACATGTGTCCTCCTCCTCCCTCATTGAGTGTCTCTCTCTTGTTTGGTTCCCCTATAGTCCTGCTATAAGTGAAACCATTCGATATTTTTCTCTTTCTTTCTGGCTTATTTCGCAGAGCATGATCTCTTCTAGTTCCATCGAGTTGCTGTGAATTACCCAAGGGGAATACACAACAATGTAAAAGATATAAATAAGAATTTTTTTTAAATTTTAAAAATGAACATGTGTATAATCTACATTAAGTACATCTCTAAGAATCAAATTCTATCTTTCACCATACAGTTGAAGCAAAGATTAAGACAAACCAGACAGGTAAGAACCTTAAAAATATACTTGAAAATATATTCCCATGAACAGAGATGAATTAAAATAGGAGCCTAGAGATCAACAATGTATAAGTTAATGGCAAGTGTTACATGAATTAAAGAGTTAAACTGAAAGATCAGCAAATAAACTTTTCAGGCCAAACAGCATTAAACACAGCAATGTAATTCCTTTCTTCCCACTTTCCCAATAAATATAGAAGAAATCTTTTATCACCAAGTCCTAAAAGAGAAGCACAATATCCACAGGGCAAGACTTTAAAAACTCTCTGATGTTCATGGAAGATAAAGGCAGACTGAGGAACTGTGTCATATTCATATGCTTCCCTGCAAAGAAAGAGCAGCCAACCCAGGATGTAAGGGAAGAAAATCCTGCCTTAATCTGACCAACATTCCTAAACTGGAGGCTTGCACTGCACTTAAGACAACTGGGAATTACTTGTGCTTCATTTCTTCCCTCGTGAGCATTAACATTATAAGGAATCTAGCCCCAGGGTCCATGAACAGCCACTTAGAGCAGAAAGTAGGCACAACATTGGGGATTCTGGTGACAGGCACTACAGAAGGAGCCTGTATACTGGATATAAGTTTAAAGCCACACTTGATCCAAGCAAAGGGCATATAGAAAACTGGTCTCTGTTTCAGAAGTTTCACCAAACCCAGAGAACAAAGAGCTTCCACTGGCATTATGTTATTTATATGGGTAAGTACTTGTGCATGTACTCACTCATCCATTCATTTACAAATATTACCGAGTATCCACCAAGCAGTAAGTGAAAAAAACATGATCCTTGTGCTCCATGGCACAGGATATAGCAGACATGAGAAAAACAGATAATGGCAAGGAAAGGCAAAGAATATGGAGCTAGCAGAAGATCCACAGAGAAACCCAGCTCAGACTTCAGGCAATTAAGAAAGATTAACTATAGGAAATTGTATGTGAAAAATGAATTGTAGTTTGTGAGTTCAAGGCAAGGGGTGGGGCATTCATAGAGCACTTCAGGCAGAGGAAGCAGCAAAGTTAAGGCCAAGAGCCAAGAGAACTGGTTCGTTTAGGGCCTGAATGAGACATCAAGGTGTTAGGTCACAGGGAACTTTGTGAGTCGTGTTTAGAACTCTGAACTTCAACCCTAGGGCAATGCAAGAGTGCCCAATGATTTTAAGCACTTTCAATTTCCATTTTGAAAGATGATTCTATAAAGAAATTAGCAATGGAGGCCACGAGACTAATAGTACTGTGAGAAGACAGCCATATCAATCCAGGGACTGACTCATGATTATGCTGACCTAGACGGCTGGCTACAGACACCAAAAATACATCCTATTTGAGCGAGAGCTAGGAAACTGACAAGAAGACTTAGGAATTAATTTTATATGGCTATATATCATACTGCCATGATCTTGGCACAAAAACATTTTTATCTCACCATTTCTATGGGTCAGGAGTGTGGGTATGACCTAACTGGGTCCTCTGCTTATAGTCTCCGGCAGCAATCCGTGTGCTGATCAGGGCTAGAGTCTCATCTGAAAGCTCAGATGGAGAAGTACGTGTCTCAAAGTTCAAGTGTTTTTTGACAGGATATAGGTCTTGCAGCAGCTGCATTGAGGGCCTCCACTCCTTGTTACATAAAATGTTCCTCTGCAACAAGACTGCTTGCTTCAGCCAAGTCAGGTAATATTATTAGCCTCAGCAGAGCGAACTGGAAAGGCAGAAGTCATAATCCTATGTGACCCACTCAAGGAAGTGACAGTACCATCTGCTGTTTACAAGCAAATTGCTAGACCAGCCATATTCAGGGAAGGGAAATACACAAGAATATGAATACCAGGAAAACAGAGATTTGGGATATCACCTTTGAATCTGCTTGGCTATCTGGATTGGTAAATAAACAAAACCCTATGGCATATTGAATGCAACATCATTAAACACACTGGCAGAAAATATTTTAAGGAAAGTTCTACGGAACATGAAGTCAGACAGGAGGTCTAGGCAGCTCTCTTTTGGTGGGGGGGAAGTACTATGAGTAATTCTGATGTGAAATCAGGTTTGAAAACCACTGAAATGTATTCATTAAAGAAAAACTAAATGTATATACACCTAAGCTTCAGTAGTGGTTATCTTTCAGAGGTAGGATTTCCTGTAATCTTCATTCTCTCCTTTTTGCTTCACTGTACTTTCTACCCTGAACTTATTTCTTGTATAAAAAGGAAATCACAAATAAGATTTATCTATGAAACACAATAATAAAAGAAATTTTATTAACATAATGCATCACATTAGTAGAATAAAAGGCAGGTGGGAAATTCAAAACATACCCATTTCCACCTGTGAAAAGACTTTCATTTTAGGGATAACACTCAAGACATAGGCTGCTCTCACTAAGGTAGGAACTATTACACACTGCAGGCTGGCCATAAATTATACACTCTTTCTAGAATGCAATTTAGCAATAGGTATCAAAACCCAAATTATTTATACTATTGGATTTCATCCCATTTCCAGGAACTTCCTCTAAAAAAAAAAAAAAGTCTGGTATCTGGACAGAGATTTATATACAATGAATTCAGTTGTATTATTGATGACAGTGAAAAATTAGAAACAACTAGGTGCCAGATAATTGGAAATGGTTAAACAAGTTTTTCACATACATGCCACCCTGATGTCCTGTGACCTCATCCAAGTGTATATAAATGTGCCATTTTTACTATCATATAATATGCATTTGCTATAACACTACATGCTGAGGAGTATGATGTCCTGTGACCTCATCCAAGTGTATATAAATGTGCCATTTTTACTATCATATAATATGCATTTGCTATAACACTACATGCTGAGGAGTATATGCTATAACACTATTGTTATATCAATATAGATTATCACCTGTTTACTGTACTACTGCTCTGTAAGGTCCCACAGGCATGCTTATCAGCAAGTCTAGACTTTTCCAGGAGTCGATCCTGAATTACCCTCCCCTTGATTCTGGGGCGGGTAAGAGAAGACAGCTATGGAATGTGTGCATAAACACTCAGTCTTTCACATTTCTCTCTTAGTCTCCATCTTTAGCTCTTTCATAGTCATCGTAGAGTCAGTCTTTTCTTGAACGTCAACTTTTGTTGTCATCATTGACCAAGAAAACGATCACTTCCAACTCCTGTAAAAAGCTGCTTTAAGGTCATTCCCACAACAAAGTCCATGGTCTCCCAGAGACACAATTCTTCCCTCCCCACAAGAACACACTGGCACTGGGGAAGCCTGAAGCCAAGCTCTCTCTGACACCCCTCCCAGTGCACTCTGCCAAGCCCCCAGATGTCTTCCCTCAGTGTGAATTCACTCATCCCTCAAGTATCTAGTTCCGGTGTGATTTCTTCAAAGAATCCAGTCAATTCCACAGTCTCACTTCATTGTCGGATCTCATTTTATTTCCTCCCAGAGGCAACTCCTAGAACGAGGTTGGAATCTTTTTTCCTGGTCTCCAACTGTGACATTGAAGAAGTTCCCTCACATGCCCATCACTGAAGGGGGCTGGTCTCACTGCATAGAGACCCTTACACTTAGTACCCTTTTCTCCCAAGCCAGCCACGTCTTTCTAATGCCTTTTGAATCATATTTTAAAAACTGAGTATCTCCATTTTATGTGAAATATACCATTCATACTCAGATATATTTATCTGTAGGTACTTTGGAAAAAAATAATGTAAATAGCTTCTCTGGGATACAAGACAACACAAACTCTATTATACTCCATTCAGAACAAATATCCAAGAGAAAATTTATTCATTCATTTGACAAATATTATTTTTTTACTTATAATGTACATGCTGCAAAGACTATAAAAATGAATAAAAGGTTGGCTCCTGTTCTCAAGTACAGGAGGAGTTGAGAAAAAATAGTTGTAATACAACAGAATAGAAATTAAATGTGATATGGCTGTTACAAATAGTGAAATGTGATAGTACACTGAAGAAAAAAAAATATTAATTTCAAAAAAAAACGATCAAAAAAAGTCTCACGGGGTATCCCAGCATTAAATAAGAAACATTACAAAAGTACTATAAGGGGAGGCTGGGCTTTAATTTGTTGTTTTTTTTTTTGTTTTTGTTTTTTTTTTAAGCAACCTAAATACTTATACACTATAGTTTACAAAAATTTAGTTCTGGGTTTTACTAGTATTCTTTTGACTCCAAGTCTCAGAAATCCAATTTGAACTTTTTGCTGGGGGTGGGGCGGGAGAAAGAAATTCATTGATGTTCTGGAAGACTACTGGTGGCATCGCAGATGACCACAGGGTAGCTTAAGGACAGAGCAGTAATATGATTGGTTCCATTTTTACCAGTGTGCCAATCCTGGACCAATCAAAAGAAGCTGGGCATGCAAATATATTTTATAAAAATGGCAGCTCCTAAGATCACAAGATTGGCATAAAGAAAATACAATTTACAAAAAGAAAGTGAAAACCTTAATCCCACAAGCTGAATTGCATAAAATCTTAGTTCTTTATATTACAAAATAATTCTTCGAGAATTACTCACTATCACATAAAGATGGCTGGGCAGTCATCTCCCTGCTTCTATTTCAGGGTTACAGACACTACAAAAACCAACAGAACAGCATGAATGGTAATGTGGGGAGGGAAGAAGCCTCATCTGGCATTTCTAATATGAAAAGTACAGAGAAATTCCAGGTTCAGATTTCTCAGGGATCACCGAATACATAGGTTTGATGTGATTGATTTCATGCGGCAATGTTTAAATAATCAGATACTCACACCTTATTTCATTCCTTACATCTTCTTTAATCTCTTTAGTTCTACAATCAGGTCATGAAAAATGCAAGTTTCACACAAGTCTCTTCCCTGGATTTCTTAACAAGTTAAGCAAAATTGTAGTTAATATTTGTTTCACCTGGTTAAATCTAAAGACCGCTACCCTAGCCCCCAGCATTTCATTGTCCCCAAGCCACAGCCTCACAGAAGATGCTCAGTGAGAAAGACAGATTACCCTGGAGTATCTGGACCCCAAGACTGTCTACTGATAAAATTCGGTTTTATACAATAAGAGAGACATTAAAAAGCATACCTATTAAGGAACAGCAGGCTGAGCTCTGATGAATAGCAGCATGTTGCACAGGAATATTCATGGTCATGAGGGCACTCCCTTGAGTTTTCCTGGGATAATTAAAGGACTGGAGGCTCACCACACAGCATCACAAACAACTCTCAGATTGGTTCGTCAGCCCTCCAAAGGAAGTTACCAGATTTAGCAAATAAAATTATAGGATCAGCTAAAGTTGAATTTTAGATCAGAAGTCATTTTGTTTTGTAGACATATGTCCCAAGCAATACTGGAGATGTATTTCTACTAGAAAACATTAATTAGTACCTGAAATTCTATTGCAGGCTGGGTGTCCTATACTATCTTATAGTATATATCCTATCCTAGCCTATATTTTATATGGCAACCCTCTTCGCTGATATCTTTTTGGTATTGCCTTCAGTTCCTTTCCTGAAAGGGCTCAGCCTAAAGAGTTTCACCATGCTTTATACCCAATACTTTTTAACTTCCACTGTGATCTTGTGGTCCCCAAACTGAGTTGAAAAAAGAGTCAAAGGATGATAGGAAAGAAAAAAAGCAAGAAATAAATACACAAATTTTCTCTTTCAAATACTCTCTCCCTGTCCCTATCCCATCTTGCCCCATGCCATTCCACCCCCCAGGAAAGGCACTAAAAGTATTGTCAATGATACCTTAGATTACAACTGTTACAGATGCAGCCTACAGTACTGGGGAAGTCTCCTACAGAGGCATGCTTCGGTAACTTCCTAAAATACCTGCAGGGGCACGCTGGCCACCCCAAAGGCATCCTACCAGGCCCCATGCAAGGGCAGTTCTCTGTCCCTATATCATAACCAGCTGCACGTCCTTACAGTAGGCTTGTCAGAAGGGAAGGGGCAAGCCATCTATCACCTCTTACCACCTAGAATTTATATTTACACCTACACTTGCAATGTCAGGTCTGGGAGGTCCTTGTATTAAACACATATCATAAAATACTTGAAGAATGAACACAAAAACCATAACTCTTCCTTCAACTCAACCCTTCTACTGTCACTTCTATTTGAGAATTTGTACTAGCTTTTATTGAAGGCAGGTATATAGGTGCAGGGAAGAAAGTTACATTTTGCCAAGGAAAAAATAACATAATTCTAGAACACAAGCATACAAGCATTTCACCAATGACCTTAGCAAATAGAGTTTAAAAACAAAATCTCTGGTCACATTTGTTAGGTGGTCACAAATTCAATGTCTGAGGCCACACATGTGACTCTTAGGTCTGATAAGCAAAAGGAATAAAGTGGGCATTTACCTTACCCTCCCTATATTTTAGACCTTCCCTTGTTTCAATGTAATCTAATAGTTAATGATGGAAACTGCTTCTTTATGGGAAAACTTCCACTAATGAAACAGAAGGGATGGTAGAAACAGAAAATCACTTTTTGCAAGCCCTTCACTGCAATAATGTATCTAAACAACATCATCAAGAAACATAAAATTTATAATGGAGGGATGAAGCTGACACATCTGTGCCCACTCACCAATTTAACATCACTTCAAGAGGGACAACCAGACCTTCGAGCTTTCTGACATGAAGCAACAAGTAGCGCAAGCAGCACACAGGAACGAGTGCTTGCTTAAAACTGAACTTGAATAGAATTAAACTTCTAGATCATTGTATCATCCTCTCTATTTTTAAGTATGTTTGAACTTTGTATTAAAAAAAAGTTTAAAAAAATAGGTATTCAGAATGTTCATGGAACCTCTACTTTGACCTTTGTTTTCAACATTCTAAGATGCAATATTAGTTCCATTTCCAACCTAAGTACATTCACCATCCTAAGCACTGATGAGTCTTCCTTTGATGACTGAGGTCATCATTTCAAGCTTATTATAATAAACTTGAAGTAGGAGTTTCCATAGCTACTGATTTAAATCATGTAAAGGAGACGGAACGGAATCTATACTAATCCCAGAATACTTATTCATCGATCATAAATAGTTTCCAGGATCTTTCTAGCATTAAGTGTTACCACCATCAATTTTCTTGATATTTGATCTTTTTTTTATGAAATTTTAAAGTTATTCAAAGCCACCCTGAATAGAGATGGGAAATGGAAACACTCTGTTTAATGGGGTGCTGGTGGTAGATGTTTACCCTACACAGAAGGTTTTCAGGCAGAAGAGACTGATAATGACAACACCCCTGAGGAGGCTGCTCTCGCACACTGCGTGCCAGACTCTTTGGACCCACTGTGTGGACAAAATAAAACCAAGTGATATTTGCATGAAACTTCATGAACACAACAAAGAAACTGGACTTTATTGTCTCTCTCTCTCTCTCTCTCTCTCTCTCTCTCTCTCTCTCACACACACACACACACACACACACACACACACACACACACGCACGCACGCACATAGAAAGATTAGTGTTCTAAAAGAAACACTTTGTTCTGTAGAAAAAAAAATTACTGAAAACCATTAGACTTGGAGGGCAGGGGACTGTCCTTTTGATATCAACGGAATTGCTCCATTTCCTCTGAGCTCACTGTCCCGTACTTATTCTACCCTGGTCCACAGAAGAGCCGCTGCGTTTCTCATCAGCGTCCTTTTGTTGAGTCTCTCTTCATGCACATCAGAGCTGACTCAGTGCTTCCTCATTATCAGCCATATGGCCAAGGATACCTTGCTTCCTGCCAATATCCCTGTAACATGCCGGCTGCCTACCTTCTGATTCAAGCCCCGATGCCTTGTTCGTCTCTCAGTTCATGACGTGTTGTGACTTCCTGCCTGTCTACTCTCTGAGTTCTGGGTGGGTTGCTCTGTATATTCCACCTGTCTGAGGTAAATGAAAGTGAAAGGCTTGTCTGTGTGTGGTTTGGTTTTTGCTTATTTTTTATTTGTGAGAAGGACAGCTTCCTGGTGGGAATCCTTGTGAAAACTGACTTCTTTCTGTCTGAGTTGGCTGCATTAACCCCCCTCTGGCTGACCCCATGGGAGGTATCTATACCTTATCAAACCATGCGAAATGCTAAATAGGCTCCAGAAGCAATCTTCCTGAGGGTGTCTTTACTTTTTCAAACTCTGCAGGCTAATTACTGAAATTTTGCTTATGAGTAGAAGTAGAGATCAAGGCGCTAAGAAAGCAAAGGAAATTCGGCAAAACTCAGAGGTGAACGTAATAAACAAGAATCCCTGTCACTCTGATCCTTGCCCTTTTCTAGTAATAGTGAAATGAAGTTCTCATGATTCTTTCTTCCTTAAGTACTCCCTTTCTCCTCTACCCACCCCCCTTTCCTAGACACAATAAAACTTGAAGATTAAGATCACCAAGCATCTGTTACCCAAGAGATACAAAAGGCCTGTGAAAAAACGCCTTCAACTGAAAAGAACAGGTAAATTTGGAGGGAAGAGATGCATGTGCTAATGGATTCCTACAGAACAATGAGGGCAAAGGACAAGAGTTCAGGAGGAAAACAAAGACTTCATGAGAAGGAAAATAATTACATTGCACACAGAGGAGGACCAGAATATTTATAAAAACGAAAGAACCAAGGATCAAGAAAATGGGTCCAAAATCAGGGATTTTAAGTAGCTGACTAAATTGTACTGAGAGGGAAGAGTTGGGAATGGGGAGGCTGGACAAGTGAATAGAATGGCAACCTAACACAGACCTCAAACAAGTTACTTCCCCTGATGATCCAGGTATCCAAGTCTCAGGCCAAAGGAAGAAAGAGCATTCAGGAGAAATTGGACGGACCATTCTCTTTCAGATGCCAAAAGGTAGGTTAAAGACAGGAACAACTACGCTTAGTATTTAAGGGTAGAAGTAAGATGAAGCAAGCAGCATTCATAATTGGTGGGGAGAGAACCTAAAGCCAAGGCTGTGGCCCAAGGAGGTAACAGATCTCTGCCATTACAGGTACAGCAGGAATAATACTCTGCAATGATTGGGGTGAACTGAGTTAAGGCAGCTTAATCCATGGGAAGCCCATTGGGCTTCCACTCCAGGAATCCTCCATTCTATTTCCAAGACTTCAGGGCATGCTGAGTTATAATGGGTGAAGTAGGGGGTAGGGAGGTACCACTGTGGTGGAGAGAAACAGAGTAGGGATAACAAGACTTGGGGGGATCAATTTTGAAGGAAAAAATTCTCTTTTCTGCCTCCCTAAAGAGAAAGAATCAAAGGCTAATGCTACCATCTGTTTAAAACCAAACCTGTGGCCAACTTTTCTTGAATAAACAGTTACTGATCACCCACTACATTCAATACATCAGCAGTCAAGTAGGAATCAAGAGAAAATAACCCAGAAAATGGAAAAATGGAAGCAATGTACTAAAAGAAGAGTTAATTTCCAAAATGGGGTATTAGTAATCTTAGGTTATAAACAATATTGGACTCTGACTATCATCTGCTCTAAATACAGATTCTATCCAACCATGCTTTTAGCCAAGTATGCAACAAACATGCCAACAACTACTATATGCCCAGATTTGTACCAGATGGTAAGAATAGAATGTCAGACATGATGCTTGATATGAACAACTTTGCCCAGTAGAGAACAAGGGGAAAAAATTACCAACATTACAGTATAACATAAGCACAAACTAGAGAGGTTTTCAAGGCACCAAGGTAGCCCAGGAATGATAACACTTTACCTCCAGATGGTAAAAGAGGAGTGAGGCATGTCCGTCAGGGGAACAGCATGTGCAAAGACAAAGACAATAGTGCACATTCACAGAGGGGCAAGCGATTCCCTATAGCTGGAGCCCTGAAAGCATGAGAAAAATGAGCAGATTAGACAGAAGGGGGGTTTCTCAACCTCAGCACTACTGACACTTTAAGCCTGTACAATGCTTTTTTGTAGAGGCTTCCCCATGCAGTATAGGCCATTTAGCAGCATCCTTGGTCTCCACCCAGTAGATACCAGTAACACACACACACACACACACACACACACACACGTGCACACTCACATACCCAATAATGACAATCAAAAATTATCATAAATAGCAGCAAATATCTCCTAGAAAGCAAAATCAGCCCTGGTTCAGAATCACTAGATAAGAGCAGTAGAAATGGGTCAAGTTGTAAATGACTTTGCATGGAACTTGCATACCCTCTTCTAGGCACTGGAAATAACGGAAGGAACTGACATGACCAAGTATGTTTTTGAGATCCATCACTTTTGTATGGAGGATCTGCAGAGAGACAAAGCTGGAGCAGGAAACCCAGTGAGGAGAGGAGACTACTGCAATAGTCCAGGCAAGGGGCAGTGGGCGCAATCCTGAACTGGGGCAATGGCACTGCAGCAGAGCAAAGAGGCCTGCAGGTAGGAGAGGGATGGTAAATGATGTCATGTCCTCCTCACTGCCCTCTGGTCAAAATAATAACCAAAGAGCAAACAAAGTAAATTTTAAAATGATTATAACTGGTATCTAGATTTACAGTGTAGTGATCGAAAAATGAATACTTCATGAAGCTTTCCTGAGAAAACATTACTGCTTTTTCAAACATCATTTCACATTAAAATTAATACATTCATTTATTTAACAACAACACTATTAACTTCTAGGTTACCAGAAAACAGGAGAAACTATGTGTAAACGTGTAGGATTATGTGTAGGAAACAAAACCATGAGACTTGCTGGCTTGGTGGCCTGTGAAATCTGGAGATGTCACTCTGCTCTCCTTACTGCTACTTCAGAACCCACCTAACACCAAGGATGAGAGAAAATAAAACTTCAGGTCAACAACACTGTCTTTTTCAGGGAGCTGTGCTTTTTGTACACATCCAAGCACATTGTTTGTGGACTTACACATTACACCATTTGTTCAACAATCACAAAGTGCCAAGACATTTCAGAAGACAATTTATTGCGTCTCCTCTGAGAGCACCTTTACAGGAGAAAATTAAATGCTTTTACAGGGATGATGGTGAGACTGTGGCTTACAGATATACCACTCAGCAGTCCCTTGATTCCTGCTAAGATCTGCAAAACTAATGGTGGGACAAGGGGACAAGGCAACAGCACCACAGTCCACACAAGGGGCCGTCTAGTTCCAGACGTCCACCTGGTGGGCATGCACCACGGTGGCCTCCCACCATGGCCAGTCTCTTCCCAGCACCAACCTAAAGCTCACAGGCACAGTCTTCTCCATAGCAGCTCTGCCTGCCCAAAACACAAAACCCTGCATCTGTGGAGGCTGCCAGACAGATTGAAATTAGAGTAAAATCACGGACAGTGGATTAGCCAGCCTTGAAGATCACTGTGGTTGGACAAACACAGAATTGGCTAAATTAACATTTTTCTCCTTCAAAGTTGTTTTTTATTCCTCTACCTCTTCTATTTCATTTTCAACATTCAGGTAACTGACTTATTAACCAGGGTCTCTGGAGACTGCTGGACTTTCAAAGGAGACTGTTATGGAAAAAGCTATTCCGCCCAAACTTACTATTACTGGAACACCTCGAAAGACCTAACATTTATAAACTTCCTGTCACCCAATGTGCTGTTCAGAAGCCATTCATTTTAACTTAATTTGCAGGACTGAAAATCTCTAGCTCACTTGCTATATAAAAAGTGACTTTTTTAGCTATTACCCATTATCATTTTGCTTCCTGCCAATGGTATAAAGTTAAAGAGCATAGCAAATTTGGAAAACCTTCATTTGTATTTAAACAATGAGTTCCAAAATAGTTCTTACCTGGAGGGCAACCGTCTACCCCTGAAAAATCTAATAATAACATCAATATAGTGAGATACTACCTTTCTTAGGATGCTGATAATAGTGATGCACTACTGTAGCATCTATGAATACTTCATGGAAATCTTTGAAAAAGACGGTTTGAGGGTCCTTTTTTCTGCTACCAAATCTTCAACTGTTTCTTCCAGTACCAATCTGGGCTTATTTATGTTCAGAAAAATAAATGTTTACCTTAATGAAATTCTCTAACTGCTTATATAAGAAATCATGTACCAATTTATGATATGGGAAGGGATAAACGAATCAATTCACATACACTTCAGTTAGTAGAGGTCACCAATTTACAACATAATACAATTAATATAATAAAGATCCATGAAGACTGTAACCTAGATTCCTGAAAAATAAAATTGATGATCTGGACAATATTGGTCCTGGCTATATCAGGTTTGAGGTCACTGCCACTCACCTGGAATGAGAGGTGATAAATAATATGGTAGGAGAGTTTTTGAATTTTGAATTCAAGACTGAGAAGTCACAATCCACGGAACTATACAGATGAGTGCGAATCATATTTGGAATATCTCATTCTCAGCAGATTCCTTTCCACTAACTTGGAACCACTAACCCAGTCTTCATTTCCAGCCACACAAAATCACATCATTTGGATATCTGCATTGTGTTCATTCTACAGCTCCCCTGAAACTATTTTTGATAAGATTGCAAATGGCCTCATTTTTGCTAACTCCATCCACTGGACACTTTTACCTTAAGTAACCTCTATGTTTTCTCCTTTTCTCCTCTCTTGTTGGGCTGCATTTGCAGTTTCTTCAACCTTTTCTCCCCATCACACTGGGGAAGATGTTGTATTTGGGCAATCATCTCTCTAATTTCCAAGTGTTTATCTTTGTTCTTTATATTTTTCATTTTCAGACCACCTTGTTCTCCTTTTATGGGGGCAACAGTTTCCCACAGCTCCTTCAATCTCTCTGAGGACAGTTCAGTTGTCATAGTTATTGTTTTCAAATTAGCTTTAGTTCACTGAATTCTCTGTTTCTTCGGGGGTCAGTTTTTTATGGTTATCATTTAGTTTCTCTTCCATGTTGTAAACTTTTAAAATACAAGGCTTGCTAAGGACAGAATTTCCCAGCTCACAGGCTTCCCTTTAGGATGGCTAAAGATGTGAGAGCAATTTTATTTATGGGACATTCAAATGACAGTGTGTGAAGGGCTTTACTCCAGAGTGATGAAAACCCACACTAACAGCACAACTTTTCCCAAGATCTTTGTTCAACTTATTTAGAAAAGACCTGACTGGGGGTTTGTTTTGTTGCACTTGTTGTTTTGCCTGTAAGTAAATAGTTGGTTGCTAGGCCTTCTTAGAGAGAAACTAGAGTATGTGTCCTTGTTTGAACAGGTGTTAAAATATAACCCTTTAATGAATGCTCTGCTTTGTAGATGCTCATTCTTACACTCTTAGCTATATATTACCACTGAGCTTGGGATCTAGATTCTTTCTGAAATATTCTAGATAGGATGGCTGCAGTCTCCTCTGCAGATACTATGGTTGGAATTTTCCTCACACTGCTCTAGCAAAATTCCATTTGCTTTCTAGAAGTAGGAACAAAACATTTGTCATTTCTCCCCATGTAAGCTGAGAACATCAACAATATTTCTCCACTAACTATTGATACTTGTCATCTTCTGTTACTGCAATATGAAATCTGAAATCCACATAATTATTGCTAAGTTTCATGTAATGTGTATTTTCTCAGTCCAGAGATCATCAACTGACATATCTTGAATTATCTTCCAGGAATCATCTATATGTGATAGTATTTCTGAATCCTTAAATATTTGAGAAAGCTTTTCCATTACTTTCACACATTAATAAAAACTTTGATAGTATTTCAGTCAAATGTCTTCCTCTCATAATTCTATTATTATCTAGTGTTTCATTTTATAGAGTTTACCCAATTTGGTGTTTAATATTACAGAGATGACATTAGAATTCAGCTTGATTTTGTTCCTCTGCACAAAAACTTTTGGGGATTTAAGATTTTGCACCAATGTTTTTGTTGTCTATAAGGTTCAAACATTTTTGTTAGGACAAGTCTGAAAGTAAGTCTTACTCTGCTACTTCTCTGGAAAATACTGAATGTTATCAAATGCTGTCTCGATCTTTCTTCCATTTGGGAGTTTTCTTCTTTATATCTTCTATTATTGCTTCAATACCATTTGTGCTGGCTTTATCTTCAGAAGCCCCTAAAACTCATGGTTTCATAATCTATTCTCTTTCATATTAACCAGCTTAGCTATTATCATGTCCATTTCTTTGATAATTTCCCCTGCATTCTAAAGGAATCTCTGAACTTTCTCTTTAAGGTAACTGACTGTTTTTTTGTTTGTTTGTTTGTTTGTTTGTTTGTTTGTTTTCCCCCAGTCTCAGCTATATTCGTTTTTTTCCTTCCAAAACATTTCAAAAATAATCTTTTGTTTCGTTAAACAGGTCATTTTTCAAATTCCACCTGTACCTTTAAGGCAATGATTCCCTTCTTTCAAATTGCAAGAACTTTCCCAAGTTCCTATGTTAGTTTTGTTCGTTGCCCAATTTTATCCAGTTTCCTCATTCTGATGGGTAAGTTGCAATCATTTCTCTTAAGCCCCTGCCCCCTTATCACCCTCCACCCCTGCAATTAACACATCCTGCATTCTCTGTGACTTCCATGCCAACAGAATCACCCTCCCAGATCTTAACATGGTAGAAAAGGCAGTTACTAATACAAAAACACACAGAGACACACAGACACACATGTTCCTGTGGTAGATGGTATTTCATTTTCTAAATAGTTGTGACAATACCTATGCTCCCACCAGCTCTTCTGTAATACAAGCTTAAAACTCTGTCATGATTCAATTATGCCAATAAAATACAACAGAAGAGAGACTGCTTATAATTTCTAAAACTAGACTACATGAGAAAAGGCCATGAAGCTTCCTTCTGCTTTATCTCCAGATTCTCCACTTGGAACCCTGTTGCTATTCTGGGAGAAGCACAAGCCACATACACAGGTGCTCTGGTTGACACTTTAAGTTGAGTCCACTCTTCAAGTCATCCCAGTCTAGTGCCAACATGTGAGTGAAGAAGGCCCCAGATGACTACACCCCCCAAGCCATGTGGAGGCCCCATTCATCATGGAGACGAGATCAACCATCCAAATGACTGGTTCACAGAATCCATGAGTGTTAATTCCATGGTTGTTGTTTTAAACCATTAATTTGGGGAAGCAGTATGCTAAACAACAATAGGTAGCCAGAACAAGATCCTAAACAAAATTTTTATATGACTCAGTCATTTATACAGTATAATTTTGATAGGTTCAGAAGGAATCAGTTCTTTATCTTGCTGCTTAGAATACTACTACTAGAATTTTTTTATGACTGTATTTCAGTAAAACCTGAGAAAAAGTTTAAGGAAGGTTAAGAATCCCTGCTTTTATGTCCTTTTCCATGTCCATCGCTTTCTATGGTTGATTTTGCAAAGCAGGGTGCAATGTCCCCGTTTCTCAGCTTCAACTTTACATAACTAGTAGGGCTGAGCAGTGAAAAGATCACGCCTGCATTGGAAAGGGATTCCCACAGGTGGCCCTGGGAGTGGGTTATTTATTGGTATGGGTGTTGTGGGGTCTCCTCCTGTCTTGTCCCTCTCTGTCCCTCCATCTGTTCGGAAGTCACGTGATGCACCTACCATTACAACTGGCCATGTCCACCCCGTGTGAAGACAGGCACGGGCAACTGACAGAACACGGGGCTTCAAGAGTGAGGAGCTTTCATAATCGATACATGCCAACATCATGAGGACATAGTTTCTATTATTTAAAAATTTTAAGGCACTTAACTGAATCAAGTGTTTTCCCCCTAAGGACATACATGTTGTCATACTAGAGCATCTGCAGAGCAAGCAGCTTAGCACTCTTTCTTAGATGCACTACCTAAACACAAACTGCCAAAGAGGTGCCACAGGACAGGATAATTCTCTCTCAAAAAACCACTGTGTCTCTCCAACTAATACATACATTACACCTGTGAACCTTTATTATTTCCAACTCAGACTTTAACTTCGGAGTGACTTGTTTCAAGAGTTTATGACTCACTGTGTAAATCTGATTTTTCTATTTGTCCTAAATTTCTTTTCTTTCAGGCTTCAAAGCATCCTCCCTGTCCATTTTCGTACTTTGGAATCTGGTGAACACAAACATATTGATGCCCTTCGTGGCTGCATCGACTTTGATCATCTCCCCATGCGGCCTTCATCTCTGTAGGCTGAAAGTCTTAAATCTTTTTAGTTTGACCTCATGTTTCAGCCCACATATTCCCTTAATTCCTTCATCTGCCCTTCACTGGCCCTTCTAAGAATCGTATTTCTTTGTTAAGGGGTACGAAGCACAGACACTATTTCAAGAGCAGGTGTTCCAGGCTTATCTTTAACTCTCTCCAGTGGGCTATTCAATCAAGCCTACTTATATGTTTTCAGAGGTGGGGGCAAACAGACAGGGAGAAATATGTCAAAGTCAATGTCAGAGCACAGTTTGGAAATACTTTGTTGCCCAAATGATGCAAGGGGAAATTACTCCCTGGGCTCCTTTAGTATCTATTCAAACTTGAATGGCATGATTTCCAAAGCATGTGGAAGCTACAGCGGTAGGCTCTGTCGAAAAACAAAGAGCCTATTTTTATACACAATGTTCACAGAAGGGGTGGGGGAGACACAAAACCCAGAAAAACAGCCCTATCTTTTGTACACAGGGAAAAAATACAAATATGGTGGCAGCTTCATTTTGATATTTTGCTTCTTAGAAGCTGTTGTTTTGTAGAAATGAGGAAAAAATAAACAAATGGAACAGAAGGTGTTATACACAGGAAGACTATAAACACAGACTCATGGTATGCTAGTGCTTAGGAAGTTCCAACACAACGTTAGTTTTCACAAACCAGGCTACGGACCAGAGAGAGGCTGCCGCTGTGAGATCCCCCAGGGATCCTGTTTACCCAGCCCCTGGAGACCTCCCTCCAGGAAGCACCAACGCAGTAAATCAGGGGTAAGGTCGAGGGAGTCTTTATTTTTTTAATTCCTCAAGTTCATCTGATAGATGGGAAGCTTTGTGATCAGTAGTTTGCAAACTGTTCATTGTTTGCCTTTTTGTTGCTTTTTGCTTTGACAGCAGAACCCTCCTCTGAAATGAAATCATCCACAGACCCTAGATAGATAAAAATCCTTTAGCATGGCTACCCTGACTGGGGGGTGGCTAGGTTGAGAGGTCCTTTTCAACCGTGCCCTCCCTCTCTAAGTGACCCAGCAGTATCGCCAGGGAGTTCTGAAGGTGACCCAGACACGGCTGGAAGACAGCTGCCCTGGGCTTCCTGTAATCACACTGCTGACAACGCTGGAGCCCAGAGTGGGGCGTCTACCTCATCCACGCGGTAAATGAAAGGGCAGGTCAAGAGCATCCAGAACAAAAGCCCAGGTTGTGTGCAGAATCCTTCCGTGGGGGTCCACCGGCAGCCACCAAGACGCTCGGCTGGGCACAAGGTCCACAGTCCACTCCCTCATCAACTAACTAGGAAACCCTCACCTTCCTGTGGTTCCAGGTTGTTCTACCTCCCAGAAGGTGGGGCTGTTCTCTCCCCCCATGTCTGCCCTTCAGGGAACCGAGGAGCTTGCATACATTCACCCTCCTCAGAAAGGCCACCTCAGTGAAGACTGCAGGGGTGTCTGGGCTCCAGAGGGAGCACCTGCTAAATCAGGCAGGAAGCAGAGCCCACACCCGCTGCATTGTCCCTTCTGTTACTCGCCTCCCTTTGATCAGCTACCACCAGTTCTCTTTTTGTATAATCTAATGAATCTATGTAAGTTAAGAATGAAGCGCTAAAAAATTTCCTTCCACACAACTTAAAGGGAACATTTCCCAAAAAAATGTCATTGTGCTTTTCCTCAAAGTCATTCTTCCCTCGTAGCTACAATCGTGAAATTTGGTGCTTCATCTTTCTCTTAAATTTAAGTAGAGGTTTACACTATATAACGGAATATTCTGTTATTTGGTTTTGAACTTTTAAAAGCGGCAGCATTCTGTGCTTGTCCTTCGTTTCCTTAATAGAATAATCTCAATAAGTCATATGTTTCCATCAGACTAATATCTAAGCCCAACTCACACTCCATCTATTCATTTCCAACCGGTCCATCATTAATGTTTCCTCTTTCATGCGCTATCCGTACTGCTCGCAGTCTACACTGCTTGAGTGTATAACCCTACTGCCACCTTATCACTTTAAATTCACTCAGTAAATCCTTCATTATTTTACACTAATCTTCCTGCTCTTCTCTCTTCAAATATATCCAGATTATCTGTAATCAGATAGCATAACTGTTGAAATCCTTAGGAGTGAAAGGAAAGGTACATTATCACTAGCTTTTCAGGGTGAACTCTAATTTTGAGATCATTTCTACTGCTTTCCTGGATACTGTCTCTCATGGATGGAATCACTTCAAGTTAAACCTCTAAGACCGCTTTTTCTCCAAATATCCTTGGATCCCATTCTCCCCCTTTTTTTTAAATTACTTAGTAACAATTAAAACATCTCTAAACTCCATCTTTTCAGTTGCTCTGACCACTAGAGTCAAACTTCTTTCTTTCACATCCCACAAATAAATGATTAAGGAAGGAACCCTGTTGGCCCCATCTTCAAAATATCCCCAGCAGCTGACCACTTTCTGCCGCCATCACCTACTCCAAACAATCTTCATCCTTCTCGTGGCTTGTTTCAACAACCCCAGGAGTCCCTTATTTAATCAGAGTAGAAGACAAAATACTTACAATAACCTCGAAAAATCTATACAATATGGCCCCCTGTTACCCCTCTAAGGTCATCTAATGTTCTTCCCCTTGATTACTCTGCTTGCACTTCACTATCATCCATGCGCCCACCAAATACATACTAGCAGACATATGCCTGCCATTGTGTGTCTGCACTGGCTGTTCCCTCTCTTGTAATGCTCTTCCCTTGAAGTTCACTCACTCACCTCCTTTCAGTCTTTACTCCAATAACAACAGGCCCAGCCTGATCACCAATATCCCTTCCATCTCAGGAACGACTGATCACTCTTACCTAATATATTCATCATTTTCTAAGACTATATAATTTTTTTACGATCTGACTGTCCTGCTAAAATACAAAATTTACAAAGAGAGAACTATTAATGTTTTCTGTTCTCAGACAGATCTCTAATCCTCAAGAATCGTGTTTTACACATAAGAAGTACTTGATAAAAACGATAAATTACTATTGAATAAACACCTTACATTTCCAGTATTTTCTTAGGAATAAGCAGAGCTAAAGAAAAATCTTCCTCTACATTTTGTACCAGTCTATCCCTAGCCTTAAACAGTATTGCTCTCATGCAAGTCTGTTTGGTTTGTCTAAGTATATTACATCTTTCACCTAAAGAATCTCTCTTTTCCTATGATAATTAATCTCATTCTTGGTTTTCATTCCTCTACTGTTCCTATTCTGCTAGCAATACTAAATCTCTTTTCCTTTGGTTTTTTTTTGTTTGTTTGTTTTTTCAGTAAAAGCTAACATCCCTTTATGGGTGAAGTCATTGTTTGAGAACTGGGAATTAGAGAGTATGGCCTGAGTTTAGAAATTAACAAATCACAGTCAAACTGAAACCCTGAGTGGGCATGTCCTAAGAAACCCACAATGAAGAAAATAAAATCCAAGAGGTCACCTCCTCCATGGCTTCCCTACATGGTGTGAACATCAACATTGCGTCTTAAAACTTATTTGCTCCATGATTTGGAGCATTTCATCTCTGACACCAGACGCTTATCACTGAAAGCCAGTACTCAGAAGGGTACGGGAGATTCACCCCTCACTCACCTTTCACCAGTTTGAAGTCACCTCTGAAGATCTGGTTGAAAATAGGGTAGATCTCTACCAGGATGGGGAAGACACTGAGCGAGGCGTGGCCTGGTCCTCTGCCGAACTCACCACTAGGGGAGTGTCCTGTTTAAGTAGGGGAGTAACAGAGACCAGGTGGGATGTCTGATGAGTGCCCTCCACATGGAAGAAACACAAGGAGTGGGAGTCAGCGATTTCACCTGCACCAGGTAAAAGGGCAAACAGAGTTGATTTACTTAAGCCAACATCCCTGCCTGCTGAATATCACTACACCACGCCTTGCATTTTTCCTTGCATTTTTCACATACCCAATTATTTTTTTTTAAGTGTTGTCATCTTACACAAAACTACTGATGATATCAGGCCAGAGAACTTGTCCATATCTGTCACTATATGGACAAGATGCTCAGAGCTTAGCACAGTGCTGAGCACACAAAGGTCACTTCCTTAATATTATTAAACAACAGGTTCTGAAAATATATTTCATTCCATTGAGAAGAACATTTCTTTTACCTGAAATAGCCAGGTTATGGAGGCTGCAGTACACAATTTGATTGCTATTTTAGTATTTGGAGACTTAGCCCAATATTTGCTGTGGGGCCTCCTTCACTCTGTCTGCAGACAAAGCACAGGCTGGGAAATGGCAGGTGCTACAGTTAATAAAAGAAACCGCTGAACGCAATGAGGCATCTGAGTGTTTTCTTGCTGATAATTGTATTGTTTCAGAATATTTCTAACTAACAATCTAAAATTCATTCGTGTGAAGAAAAACTGTATTTACAATTATCCCAAATATGCCTCCCACAGTGTTCTCACCATTTCTCCAAAATAAAATCTCTGCTCCTTGTCCCCACGAAGCACATGCCCTTTGTGAATCATAAAAGTGGATTTCATCACCATTCAACAATTCGCAATTGGGGTTACAGTTTCTAAGATGTGCTGCAGGATAAGCTCTGGAATTTAACGTACATTTTTTTCAATATATATTTTTATTGTTATTTATGTCTTTTATATTTTGTATTCCCCTTGGGTAACCCACCACCAATTCACCCGTGATCCATCTCCATGGTCCCTTGTGTTCTTTTCTATTCCATTTTGTGCCCTTATCCTCCCCCACGACACCACCTGCTGAGTGTTTCTCTCCTATTTGGTTTCCTTATAGTCCTGTTACAAGTGAAACCATTCGATATTTTTTTTTTCTTTCTGGCTTATTTCACTGAGTATGATGTAAAATTTTAAAGGGAGTCTCAATAGACTTTGTGGGCCCAAGTACACACAGCTTGTCATGAGATGAAGCTGCCAGGGAGTCACTTTCATGTGGAACAAACCATATTCGAGAAAACACAATCCCAACCCTTGATGAAAATGTCAATTAAATAGAGGAATTCTTCACTTACTATCCCATTCATGTCCTCTTATGTGAATTTTTTCAGCTGGTTGAAGTGATAAATTTTTAAGACTCGCTTTCAGAGAAAGAGATCTAAAAATATTCTGTATGTCCTTCTGAGTATAAACATAAGAACCCTCAGATGTTCTCTCTCACCCAAGAACTTCCCCATGACTTGGCATTCTTACAAGATGGAAGACTCGAGAGCAGTATTCCTGACCAGCACTGCCTCTCTGGTTTCCATCTTCATCTTTACTTCAAACCTAAGTTTCTTAAAGTGAGGTGCATGCTCACCTTACTACATTCGGCTTTTTGTTCCCACCTGCAATTTCAGACTATTTCCATCAGCCTACTAACACACACCAACAGAAGTCCTCTATTCTAGAACTCTCTAAATGTAATCAAGAGATTGCCTCGAAGCTCCTTCCCTTGTTTTATCTTTGTCCAGGCAAGCATCCATGTACCCCTTCCTACCATGTGATGTTTTCAAATTGTATATTAACGAATAACCCTAATCCCCATCTTTCTCAAATTCTATACATCTAGAATAAAACAGAAATGAACAACTTAACAACTTACTTTGCCCCCAACACCTTGCTGTTCCTTGGTAACTACCCTCTCCCTGGTGATTTTCTGACCGTTTCTTCCTAGTCATCCTCACCAAGTCTCTGGTGTTTGCAGAATTATCCTCTGATATCACTGTCATGCCTTAAGCAATTTCACTCCCTCTTCAACCATCTCCATCCTGATGCTTCCAAAACCTCTGTCATGGCCCAGTTTTGAAATTTAGTTATCTCGAGCTCAGTTTGGTACCCAAACTGAACTTACAGTCATACCCTTATCTGTTCTTTCTCCTGGCCTCCCACAGCCAAAGCTAAAATCAAGTCCAAATCTCCAAAATATGTCTCAGCTCCACTGTCCTTTCTTTGTGCCTGTCATCAGTGTCTTAATACATGCCTCTGTTCCTCCTTCTTGGAATTGCTGCAATGGCCTTTTCAACTCCTTCTCTCTTGTGTTGACAAGTTTACAGCTATGCTACTGCGACCAACAAAGATATTAAGATCTAAATTGAATTATGCCACTGCTATTTAAAAACATCTTCTCTGTCTCCCCAGCATGTGCAGAATAAAGGCTGAGGTGAATTGAAGGGCATTTGAGGTCCATATCCATTGGAGGCCTGCCCACCTTTTCACCATTACCTATCCCCACCTCAGCTTCTATCTTTCACCAATTTATGGCTGCTTATAGTTCCCTAAGCACACATAACTGCTAAGAATTTGCTTCATGATACACTTGAGAAACATCACATTTCTTTATTTTGCAAGATAAAATTAAAACTGGCCCGGCCTTTCTTTGCCGGTATTACTAGGAGTTCCAGCCCTAGCCCCAGGCCCCCTTCCTCTGCCAAGCTCTGTTCGGAACCAGGGCTTACAGGAAGAGGCCCTGTTCCAAGTCCACGTAGTAGCCTTATTGTTGAGTATTTCTTCTCCTACTTAGTGCTTCTCCTACTCAGTGCCTCTGTCAAGGCTACCACAGGTCATGGGCACGGCTTATCTCAGAGGGTAGTACTAATAACAACAGATACGTGGCACTCACACTGCGTGCTAACCTGTTCCAAGCAGTTTGCAAATAGTCCTCACCGCAACATCATGAAGTAGCCACAATTATCACCAGCCCGCTGTCAGAGGTGAGAAAGTCAAGACACAGAGACTAAGCGGGTCGTCCGGGGTAAGTGGTGGGGGGAGAATTAGACCACGAGCCTGACTCTGGAGTTTGCCCTCTCGCTGGCCTCCTCGACCTCCCACTCTCCAGCTCTTCATAGCCTGCCGGGGGGGCTTCATAGCCTGCCCCCCATCGCTCCCCAGGGCTCAATGACTGGTCCAGACAAGCCTCCATGCACCCTTCCCTCCACACGAGCTTTTCACATTCTGTACTTAAATACCAGCATTCCCTTTCTTTCTCAAGGTCTAAGAAACGACCTCATCCCTTTTGGGTCACTTGCCTTTTTAATTTATAGTAGGAAAGACTGTTCCCCTTCCCCTGGAAGATACTCCTGATGAACTCCTAGAGACCCCTAAATTCCTTCCATGACCCCAGGAATCTCAATCTCTGGGACTCTCGCGCTCCCATTACTTCCACTGACCAGTCCCTGAGTCTCCTGTGGTTCCTTAATACACACCGGAGTTATTATTTAGGGTCTTACACTTGGCTCTTCTCTTTGCCTAGAACTGTCCCCCCAAGACAGACCTTAACTCCCCAAAACAGCCAGGCTGTTGTTGGCACGCAGGGTACAGGCTGGGAGTCCTGTTTCAACACTTTGAATCTGCTAAATCGCCAAGAAGAAAACAGAAACAACTTAGTGGCATACTCTACCCCTACATCTTGCCACTCTCTCCTCTTAAAACACCGCCCTGGGAAAGAAACCCTGAGAAGTCCTTCCTTTTTCAGGGTATAACTTAGATGTTCTCCCTGCCTGCCATGTCTGTTTTTACCTCAAGGTTTCTCTTGGTGTGCTGGCTGCAACCCACGGTGATGTTTGAATATTTTTATGGCTGTTTCTTCTACCACATTGGGCTCCTCTGGAATAGGAATTAGTTTTTATATAGCTCTGCACCCACAGTCCCTAACAAGATGCCTAGAAAACTAACAAAGGCCACTCAAACTGCTTGATAACTGATGTAAACGGACGAGGTCAACACTGTAACCATCGTTATTTGACCACCTCTTCACCTCACTGCTGCCTTCCCTTCCCCAAGCTACTCTCTTGAATTAGTGCAATCACCTCCCTCCTGCCACAGTGCTTCTACCACATCTCCTTCAACTTTATTTTCAACATAACATTCAGGATAATCCACTTAGAAGGTATTTCATTCAGAACTTCCCAGTGGCTTCCCAACTTAATCCGAAAGCTCCACAATCTTCGACAAGAGACTCTATGATCTGCACCCATTCCTCACACTTACCTGATCTCACCTCACTGTGCTACTCAACGCTCTGCCACTCTGGCCTCATGTTGCTCCTCAAACACACCAGGCATGCTCCTACCTCTGATCCCTTGTACTTCCTGACCCCTCTGCCTCTGCCCAGAATGTTCTCCCTCCTGTGCCCTATGGCTCACTCCCCACTTCTTCCAAGTCTTCATGCAATGCCATCTTCTTACTAAGACCTTCACTAATCACCCTGTTTAGAATGGCTTACTTTCTTTTCCTTCATAGCACTTTTCACATTCTGCATTCCACACTAATACGTAATGCATTTGTATATAATATTTTATCTCTATATGAAACACTGCGCAATGTATTCATTTATGTATTGCCTAACTCCCTCACATGCACTGTAAGCTCTATACACACCCAGCACGTAGCAAGCACTCAATAAATCTGTGCTGTCTGACTGACTCTTAGACCAAGGAAGCCAACATCCAGCCTCATTTCTGCCTTAACTGCCAAACTGTCCTGAGCTGCTTTTTTCTCTGGTTGAACTAAAAGATCCCTTAGTGGGAGATTTATAGTGAAATAAGAAAAGAAAATCTAAGCTTTTTCCTACCTACATTTGGTCTTTTGCACTCTTAAAGAAAAAGTAAGCAATCAGGATCACAATTTCAAAGTATTTTTGATACAAAACAATTGTCTAAAAAGTTGATTGTGTAGGTGTGATAGAGAAAATATGAAAGCAGGCACATCCTGCCCTTTAAGGTGTACAACAACCACAAATCTTTGTGAATTGATGCAGTAATAAAGGAGGGAAGAATGAGAAAGAAGGGAAGGAATAATTTACACTAGAATGGCAGGCTCTAGAATTGCTCTTGATCCAGAGGTGTCAGGAAATCACTCAGTGTAAGAAGGGATGAAGATGGGTGGCATATGGAAACAAAGTTTGGGATGAAAGAGAAGAAAGAGAAGACTTTGAAATTTATAAAAAAGAATTTTATGCTTTAAAATTCTGTACTGTCGGGGCCTTCCTGGTGGCGCAGCGGTTAAGCGCTACACTGTGGCGCTGTCGGCAGCAGCGATGTGAGCTTGATGCCCAGCCAGGGAGATTCCCACATGGTGCAGCAGACCTCCCCTGCCTCGCCCGCTGCTCCCCTCAGCAGTGTATTTCTGTCGATCTGCCTGTTCTGCTCCCCACTCTGTCTCTGGTGAACCCTCTCACCGCCCCACGCCTCTGGCCTGTACTCCAGCTTGTATGCATAAATAAATAAATCTTAAAAAAAAATTCTGTATTGTCTAGAATACAGCCTTCTGGATGATCCATTCTAGTCTTTCATTGCCGTTAAGCTATTATTCAAATCTGTAAATTATAGATCACTGGTAGCAACTCAAAATACTTCTTGTCTAGAGACATGCAAATTTTGTCCCTTAAAAGTGCATTGATTTCCCTCTTCTACTATGAGACAATCCAGTCTCACCTCCATTTGTACATTTTTTAAAATACTACTATCTATAAATGTGTCTGGTCTCTGGACTCTTTTGAACTGGTTGTAACATCTATCAGGTTTCATCATTAATAAGTTAAATAAAATCTTTTTAAAATGTTCATTTTCTATCAATATGAGAGTCATGGCTTTATACTCATCCTTTAAATGAGTAAAGAGAATTTGAAAGATTTTTATGTATAATGCAGCATGATCAAGAGAATATGGAATGTAGTAAAAATTTAGGCCTTGTTTTATTTTTTATCTGTAACTATCCAAAAATGACCTTATAGTTACCTGATGGTATTTGGATAAAAGTAGATCACAGAACGTTCTGGAGTCTTCGGAAATTAACACACACAAACTGGTCTCACTGTCTTCAGATTCTTCTTTTTCAGTCCAGCCTGGATGATTTTGCTAGAGTAGTCTAAAAGACTATTTTGATCATGTGAATCCCTGAATGAAAAATCATAAGCAGTTCCCCATTGCCTAAAGGGTGAATCTGAGAGAGCTTTACCTGATAGTAAAGTCCAGACTATGATGAGTTTGCAGTATATTTCAACTCTCCCTGCCTCAGTTCCACATACAGCAGGACTCTCTATTCCGGCCAAACGTTTTCACTCAAAACAAGAGCGTGCACTCACTCCCAGGTCATACGTACAACAGCCCTTCTCCCCCTGTGGAAATGTCACTCATTCATCCCTAAAGACTCAGATCCTGCCTGACCTGTTCATAAAGCCAGCCCACAACAACTTTCTCTTTTGGATACACTAAACAACTTATTCCATGGCAAACATGATCTTTTTCACACATCTAATAAGATCATAAACTACTGATGAACAAACCATCTTTATATACTATTTGTATTCCCTGCAGGATTTAACCCATCATTACACACTTGGTAATGAGGATTCTTATTACATAAGCATCAGCCTCTGAGAGAAATGCAATCCTTTCGTTTAAAAAATCAGTGGGCTAATTTTTGATGAGAAGTCACATCATATACATTCATTCACATACACACACACCACACACACTAGAGACTACACATGCCATAAGCATTCACCACATACATAACGCACACATACCATGCACATACACCACACAGTACAGACACTACACACACCTCACATCACACCACACACACCTCACATCACACCACACACATGCTACACATCACACATGCTCCAGGCAGAGAACACTTACATGCCACACACACTACATACACTAGATACACCACATGCATACTACCTACACACTGCATACACACACCCACAGTACATGCAGTACACACACGCAATCACATATACACTACATGCTATACACATGCCACACCTACCACACCTACCACATACACATCCCCACACATACACCCACACATACACTCCACACACATATACCACAAACTACAGTGAGAAAACACTGCAAATGCTCCTCACAAGAACTACCATCCTCAGACTGGAATCTTCCCCAAATTCCTACAGACTTCTTTTCACCAAAATCCTCTCAATGATTCCAACTTGAAATGTATTCACAACAATTGCACCCCATCTAGAAGTCTCCTGACTGGATCCCTGGAGTCCTCCTGAGCTTTACGGGAAGTGCTCCTCTCTGCCTCCCACATCCTGACTTAGTCTCAGGCGCCCCAGAGGTGCAGTCTGTCCTGTTTGCCACAAACTCACAAAGCTCCTGCCTTGACCTCTGCTGATTCTCCTCCTAGTTCCACTTGGCCAGTGGCAAAGCTCCTTCAGTTATGCAAATTCTCTGCTGGGGGTGCCAATTGCTGCCCTTAATATATGCAGGGTCACTGCTAGACCCTAGGTGAGATAAAATAATGAATAAGACATTACACTTGCCCTCCAGGTGCTTACAGGCTAACAATACCTACAGAACTAATTAACTTCTAAGGGAAAAAGAGATTATATCTTCAGCTGTCTCATTTTTGTTCACATTCAGGTTAGACAAAGCCACATGAAACACTGCTGGTCTTTGTAAAGGAATACCAAGAAGAAACCACTGCCAAATCAATACATTTTAATTGGAAGTGTTTATGAAATCCAGGAGAGTTTCTTAAATGTATTAATTGCTTCCCAAGGAAATATAAAATTCACAATTACTAAAACCATGAAAATTAATAGAATGACAGCTCTAAAACACTGCTTTGTAAACTGTTGCTAAATACACGAAAATAAACCAATTGACCTTTTAAAAAGTTTTTTTAAAAAAAGGTCTAAGTGATGAGTATACAAGAACTGTTTGCCTTGAGACTAACCAACTTACTTACATCACTGCATTGAAACTCATTTATAAGAGATTTCATCAACTGTATCATTAGTTTTAGAAAAGTTATTTCAACAAAGAAGGTAGCTAAAAGGTTACATGTGAATTATTCTCCCCCTCTCCCATACCCACAATATATTAGAATGGGCAAAAAAAAATTTCTCTTAGTTCTGAATTTAGACTTTAAAAGTAGCTTGAAGTGAAAATAGCAATTATCTGTATTCTACAATTCTTTTTCATTTAAAGTTTCCACTGAATTGCATCAGAAAAAAATGCTCAAGGGTGGGCTCTCCATAAAATGTTGTACATGCAAAGCTTTCCTAACTTGAAATTACTTGCCCTAGAAAAGATTCTTCTCATTCACACACTCATTCAACAAGCATTTCTGAGCAGTTTTCCTATGTGCCTACTCTCGTGTTTGGTACCAGCCACTAAAGGCACACCCAGTCCCAAACCTCAGGCAGTGCAAGGTTTTAGGAGAATGAGGGTATTGGCTTTAGTAGCTCTGCGAAGTGGGAAGAAAGGGAAGAAAGTCCTACACCTGTCCACAGAAGACAAAACATTTCGACTGAACACTGAAGGATGAAGATGACGTTGCCAGGCCGTCAAGATGGTAAAGGGCACGTTAAGACCATCGAGGATGAAAGAAACAAAGATCTGAGAAAATGCAGTAGGGTCAGAGAAGAGTAGATAGCTAAGACTGAACCTCACACTGGAGGTTTGGGGGAATGGCTGGGAAAGAGTAAGTGGACCATATAATCAAGCAGAGACCAAATTAGAATTATGATTAATTTTGAGCTCTTACTATGTGCCAGATACAATACTAAGTGTTTCACATGATTATTTGATTTGATTTCTGCAACAACCCTTTAAGCTAAATATTATTACTATCCTCATTTCACAGATGAGGTAAGTGAGGCATGAAGTATTTAAGCTACTAGCTCTAGGTCTCACTGTGAAACCAGGCACTTTTTCTCTAGAATCCACAGTTGAACTACCTTCCACTAAGTGAAGGATCTTGGGCACCAGACACTGGGATGGGCAGTGGGGAGCCACTGATGGGCACTGAACAAAGAGTGACATCACCAGGTGGGTGATTTTGTTTGTATGTGGGGAGGGTGGATCAAGGAGGGGCTAAAGTGGGGTAGGACACACAGACCTGAATCCCAGTAATAAAGAGAACAAAATTCTTAGTAACAGAGAAAACAAAGCCTGACTTCAGGAGTGGAGACAGAGTAGAAGGGGCAGCAACACAAGATGCTGAAAAGGGGGTATAAGAAAGACTTGCTGACAGTGATGGGTATTCGGCATAGCACAGGTGCAGCAAGTATCAGAAATGGAATACCTCCTTCTCACTCAAGATGTTTCTGCAAACACAAAAGGACATCAACTAATAAAAACTTCTGGCCCCTCTCTACCTTCTTACTTCCATCTCCCTCCAGCTATGCATCTGATGGTGAATCTGGTAATGAAACAAGACAATGTAGCCCAGATCTTCCCTCTTCCCTGTCTTGAGGGCAAGCGGCCCTCAGATGGAAATGTTCTAATCAGCGTGTCCAAGGAGCAGGGAGGCTTGTAGTTATAAGGAATTCCCTCAATACCCCAACATCACGCGTGAACCAGGCACTTTGAGAAGTAAGTCAAAGGGTGGTAATTGGTAATGGAGGGTACAGAGATCACAGGCCTCCGGTGGAACCTACAGTTCTGGGCTATGGCAGCTCAGATGGACTATAAGCTGTACGGCTGGCCATGGACAGTTCTCCCCCTGACTGATCTCTGCAGCTTCTGTGGCTCTGTGCACATACTAGTGCTTTCTCTAGAGGCAGAGTGGCACATACAGGACGATGCCAGGAGCCATGGTCTCAGCAAAGGGGAGAACCTCAGTGCAGAGACAGCCAGGGAGGGTTGGGGTAGGGTAGGGCATGTAAAACAATGTGCTTCTTTTAAACTGCAATACAGCAGAACCCATGAGGTTCTGGGTTTAGTGTTAGCAGTGCCTTATGGGTAGACAGTAGAAAAGAGCAAGACAAATGAGATTTCAAATACATGGGCTAAAAAAGGGAAAAAAAACTCTGATAAGATCCAACAACAGAAGTCCCTCTGTTGCAAATACTTTTCCTTGTGAGAGGTATCCTGTGTCCAAGAGATGAGTCCTGCCTGTAGGTGGTGTCCTCCCGCAGGTATGCTAAATTTGCAGTGCCCACTTACCAACCTACTGCTGGGATAATTTCTCCATTGCATTTAAGGTAATACATTGTGTGTTTCAGACAGCTGACAACAGCCAAGTGGGTCCCTGAGGAAGCCCAACTTTCTCCTCCGGGCCTCCTCTCATCACAGCGCGTTTCTGTTATAGTCTCTGTCATCTCTGTCATTGGTACTGGGAACACAATATTGCCCAGGACAGAGGATAATAGCTTGAGGACAGGCTTATTTTACAACCAATGGTCTTGTGTGTCCTATTAACTTTTTAAATTCTTTATAAGTGGTGTTCATAGAGACAGGGATTCTCTCAAGACAAGACCCAAACACAAAGAAACTCCCCCAGTCGTACTAGATTCTGCCTGTGCTACACCTTCTGGAAAAATCCCCAGAACTATCCAGAATCAAGAACATCTTTCATGAAGACTGATAGAAAAAGCAAAGTGAGGAGGATGGATTATTGATTTGAGTTTACATGGATATTTTTACATTACTGTGGTAAAAAAATGTGATGTAGGAACTGAAGTCCTCTGGAATTTATCAAGATTTTATATTTTAATTTCTCCCTAGACATTTTATAGGAATTTAATATACTAATGCTAAGATTTGAGCTTTGAGGTATCACAACACTGTCACTGAATTTCAAGGCAGGAGACCGGCAATGTGTCATCATCATGAATAAAGTAAAATAGAGCAAGGAGTGAACAGTCAACCTTGACAGTGGCCTTGGAGTTCACTCAGTGAAGGAACTTGTCTGATCCACTGCGGTGCCCCCTCAGAGAAAAGTCTTCATAGTTCACCTGTGGCTCCAGGATGACCTCCCCCCCCACCCCCATGGAGTGGAGATTGACACAGGAAGACAGATCTAAGCGAAGTGGGAACAGGCTATTCTGCTCTTACTTGAAGAAAAAAGCCTCACCCTTTTCCAACACTTAAGGTTATTAGGACACACAAGACCCCCGGTTGTAAAATAAGCCAACCCCAGTCCTCAATTAAGGTTAACCAATGCTTAAGGTCAATATAAGAACCAAAAAAAAATTAACTAATAAATAGTCAGTATATCGTCCTTACTCCCTATGTTCCTCGTTAAGTGAAGGGCCCTCAATTAGTTTAGCATACTTGGTTTCGATTCACTCCTTGCCCCTTTGGCCTGAATCCAGTCTAGACCTAGCATCAGAACCTTCTGAGGATGGGCCCAGGCATCAGCATGTTTTAAAAGCTCTCCAGGTGATTCTAATACATAGGCAGGGCAAGAACCAATGAACTAAATGATCTCTAAATGTATCATCCAACTCTTAAAAAATAAGCAAATTGCTGTGATTCTGCCAGAAGTCACAGCAAATGACTTTGAGGCCCTTGGGACATCTTTTCTAGCAGACCTGAGACTGAAATGCATAGTGTGCAATCAGCTTTCTAATGGGAAAAAATACACGAGCTTCATGTGTTGGTCCAAAGCTTGCCTCTTAGGGCTCCCCTACAGGGTCATCGCCACACAATCAATGGTAGACCTGTTCTGAACAGTAACTTGAGAGGGAAATAATCAGGAACAATCCAGCTACACCACAGCCTAATCACAATGGCTGATATTTCTAGGGCTGTGTTAATCAAGCTTTCCCGGAGACAGACCCTTATGGTCAAACCGATTCTAGAATGATTCTGCCTCCACGGCTGGAATCTTTTATAAACTGAAATTCTCCATTCAGCCTTCCCTCTCACCTAAGTGCAAAATCCCTTCTAATGGTAACATCTGTTGTCTGCAGCAAACAGAGTTGATTACAGCTGCCCTGAAAGGAATTTTCTCATGCTACTCAGAAGAGGATAGTGTGGTGGCAAGCAGTGATTCTTCTGATTAAAAAAAAAAAAAATCTTTGGCTAAACAGTGAGTGCAATAGTAAGGTAAAAGATATATTGTCATATAAAATATTAATATTTGTTGGATTTTTATCTCTTTCTTTGGTACTAAATACGGCCAATAACCATACATGCACTGTCTCTTATAGCTATGGAGCAGGTGTGCAGGTAACTGGTTACCAAGCAACGTATTGGCTGGGGATTAGAGCACACAGTTGCATGGGCATAACTCTGAATAATGCAGACCTTGTTAAGTGATACATTTTTCATTATCCTAGTATCACATCAAATTCTATGCTACCTTTTTTTCTTCTTCTTTAATCTAGGGAACACATTCCTATTAAGAACCTCGAAGAAATCTTAGCATCAAATATTTCCTTTTTTATTAAAAACAATGAAAAGAACAGAATCATTACATCTGATCCATCAAATCTGTTATCTACCTAAACATCTGTTCAGGTTTTGTTGTCATGTTTAGAAAGAATCATTATCCAACAGACCTTATAAAAAATGAATTCCAATGGAGTGAATGAACTTTGCTAATGACTTGCATTGATAGCTCCTCCAGGAAAAAGTTACCTGTACTCATAATCCTTTTTATTCTTTCAAAATGAAAAGGTCTTTGGTATTTTAGATCTTACAGGATTTTTAAAACCAGCTGTCAACCACCTTCTGATCCTTAATAAATACAATCAAAATATATTTAATATGCGATCGCTTCTCAGTCCCTGAGTGTAGAAAATGCCGCTGATCTTTATTTTTCTCATTTAACTATTAGCTTGCATTAAGGACTCAAAGTAGCAACTAAATTTCTTTTTGTTTACAGGAGAGTTATCTGATATTTGTGATGACATCATTTTCCCTCTTACTTATTTTTTTTACACTTAACGGGGAGGCAGAATGGAAGGAAGGGAGGAAGGGAGGAAAGGGAAGGAAGGAAAGGAAAAAAGGAAGAAGGAAAGAAGGAAGAAAAGGAGACAAGTTTCAAAAAGAGTCCCTAACTCCCCCATTCTTTGGAGACATGAAACAAATAGGAGGCCTTTTCATAAGAACATCGGCCTTCTATATATTCCATAGAACTGTTCAGCTTTTAAAGACTTCCTGCAGTTTTTCTGAGTGATTTTCCTACCCCAAACAAGGTATTTTTATGTGGAAATTGGACATACAGTAATTTTGGTGCAAGGGAACCAAGTAAATATGTTTGTCCTTAATTTGAAACAATGTATCTATGATACTAATTTTACACAAAAGTTGACAGATACATTTTTCTAAAGCTAGAAAGAATCAGTGGGATTTTTGTCTTGCTTATGAGTATAGAGAAAAACACATTTCAGCTTCATTTTTGGTGTTGATATCATGATTATGAATATAGAGAAAAACACATTTTCCTCAACCCTTTGGAGTTCACACCAGGCTGTACACGATAGCATGCCTCAGGAATGGAGCAGAGGGAACTTGCTTCTGACCTGGTGGCTTATTGAAGCTCAAACTAGCAATTTTATAAAATTTCCAGCAGCTTTGTAACTGTGTCTATTATTTATGATTTGGCATCTTTGAATTCCTCTAAAGTATACTTAACTCAAGCAGAACACTTAAAAAAAAAAAAAGACAAAGTAGGCAGCTTCAAATTTCTTCAGGGAAAGAGCTAGGAAAACTTTCTTCCTACCTGCTCCTTTTTTAGAAAAGAAATACAATATTCTCCATAATGGCGCTAGGACTGAGAGTGAACATACCAATTCTTTAAATGAAATGGGCATGTGTTTTATTTATTTTTTTAAATTTTACGCACTTGATACCAACCTTATTGAAAATAAGTCTCCAGCATCCGTACCCCTCCAAAAGAGGAAAGTGAAATAATTGCTTGTATTTTTCAGGGTGCTGCTGTAAAATATAGTTATGTTTTTTCCATGACCTTTTGCAAAAAATTTCCCAGTCTACCTGGCCCTTTCCCAATAGGACTGTTCCTAAGTTGTCTAGATATGAAAAGGTCTTTTGCCTACTGAATTATCAGAGTTGTTTGATAAAAAACACAAATAACTATCAGCTATGAGATCTGCTCAGCTTTAATTTTGTTCCATGACTTCTATTACCAACCTCTCCTTACTATTTAGGGCTGGAGTTTCAAGCATCATGTCTATGTACAGTCTTCTTGTAACTTTAAGCTAGTTGATATTAAAATGGTAATTTCTTATTAAATGCTATTTCAACCAAAATCACAGTTGAAAGATACCTATTAGGAAAAAATTGTAACTTCTTATCACAGAAATTTGTGTTGACTCAAAACACAGATAGATTTATATATATACATTCCTGCTCCCTTCCCCTAGCTTAATTATGTAATACTCATATAGTAAAGATATAAAACAAGCCACTAGATTTTTAAAAATAAAATTTTCTAAAAGCATTAATTCTTTGCCTGCTATGATTTGATTAGTGATGTTCTTTATTCCAACAAGGTTTCTTTTTAAATTGTTTGCCTAAAATTATCTCCATTTCTCAGAATCAGGTCGTAAATGAAAGAGAGAAAAAGGCAATCTATAAACCCGTTTTCTTTTGTAATCTTTCATGCAGAAAACAATCAGGTTACATTTCAGAGTTAAATCTTTGAATTAAAATTAGCAGGTAGTGCTTGCCCTGTTTCTTATAAATGGGGCTGTATATTATGCTTGTTTCTTTACCATGAAGAGATTTTAGATTTGCAGTTTGTAAAAATCAGTAATAAATTCATACTTAAGTCAATTTCAAGACACACATAAAATATGTTTGTGAGACTAAAATGAATTACCAGCACCCTGCTTTAGTCTACTTGATCTCATGAGTCACCTTCCCTCCTCTTCCAGTCCCCCGGAGCTGCCCCAGAGTCAAGGCCAAGTTTGTTTGCTTTGTTTGGAGAAGAAAATGCTTGGTCCTGCCTTGAAGCCTGAATTTATTAAAAGGTATAGAACTTTCTACTCTAAACATCATAATCAACTCTTTTCCCAAAAATAAGTTTAAATGCAATAACACTACTCTCAGAGTAGACACCTAAGTAATTACATTTTCGCTTTATTGTGTTTTCTTATGCTGCATGAATTTTATCAGAAATAGGATAGGTCAAAAATTCTATTACTGAAAGAATATTTATTAGAATGCCTACAATTCCCATATTTAAAATGTCAGCCTCATGATTCATTGCTTTTTTATCAATTCTCCTGTGCACTTGAACACAGTAATTAACAACGTCTTTCTTGGGGGTAGGGGGGCAAAAGAGATACAGGCCTAAAATTGGAGCTGAAGGAGGGGTGGCTGGATCAGATCACAGGATTGAAGAACCCCTGAGATAGACAGGAACATCCCTCTCACCCCACCCACCCCAAATAGACCAGGATTCCAGTTTCCTTTCTCACTGTCTAGGAAGGGGAACTGTTGCTTTGAGAAGCAGATAAAGTATCAGCACCTCGAATTGCACCTTTAAACTACCAGGACTATTATACCACATACTAATAAATTATCTGGGCTGTTAGAATGTGTTCTTTTCATTGTCACTGGAGGTCTAGTTTCACATGAGCTAATTTAGGGATTTATATAAAAGGGAACCAATGTTTCTCAAGAACATTCTCCTATCTAGTGCTTTATGTGCATTTTCTTGTTTAATTCCCTCCCTATTCCTTGAGGTTGTACTTGACCCATCTATGTATAGGAGACACACAGCCAAGTAAGACCCTTGTGCAAAGAAACACTGGTAAAAAAATTGATCTGGGATTCAAATTTAGGTTGGATTCTAAAGGCTCTGTTCTTTCTTCAATACCATGGAGGCTGATAAGACACAGATTTCCTCACAAGCTAAGGAAATTGAATTTGGCATTGAATAACATCTTCCGACTCTTACCTCTGAAAATAGTGTTGGCAGCTGCTCAAGTAACTGATCTGTATTTTGTGGTATAACATTCACTTCTGTTTGATAACATTTCCAATATTTAAGTATGCTGAAGATTTTGTTGATCTGCTGACATTTAAATTAGGTTTCGCATGCCTTTTGAAAATTTTAGGTCATTGAATTTCAGAACCGAGTCGTAACTATAAAGAAGAGTTTCCTCTACACGTGAAAAGGCCACCAGATTATACACAGAAAAAAGGGCCAAGGATGAAAGCTCTGAAACTCTATACTTCTCAAAATGGGGTCCAACAAAGTCCTG